>JAREIK010001817.1:0-39459 GCA_029783825.1 Sapria himalayana
AATATAATACTAGATTAATTTTTTGTTCAAATTTTTTTCTTTAAAATTTTTATATTTTTTGATGAAAAATAATTATATAAATAATATTTGTCTAACTCATTTATTCTGTAATTAATAATTATATAAAAATAAATGAATAAATAATTAAAATGAATATTTTAAATTATATTTAAAAAAATATATTGAGATTTATTATTTATTATTAGGGTATACCATTTAAAATGATTATATATTTTAGGTTTTCTAGATTTTGGAGTTATTGATTTAAGTAATTAGGCATTTAGTTTTTATAGGTTTATTTAAACAATGAAGTAACAAAAATTATTTTTTGTTATTTTTCACATTTTTAAAGGTTTAACATTTCATATTATAATAATTTTAAAATTATTTTAAATGTGAATAAATATTTAGTAATATAATCATTATAATATATATATATAACTAATTATAAATACTTTTATTGATAGATATGATATCAATTATCAAAAAATAAATTAATAATCTATTATTATATGATAGATATAAATTAAAATAATTACAAAACCTAAAATGATTCAAAATCAAGTAAAATTATTACTAAATATTCATTTTTATTAGTATTCATTATAATTTTAAATATTTTTTTTTATTTATTAGTTTATTTTATAGACATAGTAATTTACAAAATAAATTAGTAGTGAGACAAGATATAATTTACATAATTAATTTTTTAATTAAAAAAATATATCATGCTTATAAAAATAGCAAAATTTTTTAAATAAAAATATTTTTTATTAATATATCCTTATTTGATTTTGACATCATTTTAGATTTTACAATTATTATTTTAATTTTATATCATTCTTATTTACTACTAGTTTATTAATTTAATTTATGATCATTCATATAATATCTATTAATAAAATTATTTATATTAATTTACATTATATAAAATTATTAAGATTATTATAACTAAATATTATATTCACATTTAATAATAATTAAAATTTATTATATTTTCAAAGGTTATAACCTTCAAAAATTGAAAAAAATCAAAAAATAGATTTTTTTTTTATATTTAAATAAAAACTATAAATCACTAAAGGTCTAAAGAATTAAATCACGAAACTCCTAACTTATAATTATTAAGATTATTATAACTTAATATTATATTTACCTTTCAAAAAATTTAAAAATTATTATATTTTCAAATGTTATAACCTATGAAAATGTGAAAAAATATCAAAAATAATTTTTGTTATTTCATTGTTTAAATAAAACCTATAAACCACTAAATGCCAAAAAACATAAATGACTAAACTTCTAAACGACAAAACCTTTAAATACTTAAACCATTAAACTAGTATACATTAATAATAATTTATAAATCTATATATTAATTTTTATTCAGTATCATTTTAAATTATTATTTTAATAATTTAATAGTTTATTTTTATATAAATATTAATTACAAAATAAATTATGAGTTACACAAATATAATTTATATAAATTATTTTTCATCAAAAAAATATAGATAAACTTTTAAAAAGAAAAACAAATTTAAAAACAAAAAATTATTATATAGTAATATATTTTGCTTCGCTTATGAATCGTTTTTGGTTTTGTAATTATATTTTAATTGATATCTATCTTATTAATAATAGATTATTATTTTATTTTTTGATAATTATTAGAATATCTATCAATAAAATTATTTATATTGAATTTATATGAAATATAAATATAATGATTATTACAACTAAATATTAAATTTACTTAAAAAAAAATTTAAAATAATTATATTTTGAAAGGTTATAACCTTTGAAAATATCAAAAAATAATAAAAATAAATTTTTTGTTATTTTATTTTTTAAATAAAACTTATAAACCACTAAATGCTTACACAATTAAATCAGTGAACTACTAAACCCCGTAATACCTAAATACCAAAACCATTAAACCTCTATATAATACATAATAATTAATAAATCTAACTTTAATTTCTATTTATTATAATTTTAAATATTTATTTTAATTATTTATTAGTTTATTTTTATAGAAATATTTATTACAAAATAAATTATTAGTGCGACAAATATAATTTAAATAATTTATTTTTAATCAAAAAAGATATATATGCTTATAAAAGAAGTAAAATTTTAAAATTAGAAATTATTATTCAGTAATATATTTTACTTTAATTTTGAATCAATTTGGGTTTTTTAAATATTTTTTAATTAATATCTATCTTATTATTAATTGTTTATTAATTTAATTTTTTATCTTTATTATAATATCTATCAATAAAATTGTTCATATTGAATTTATATAATATATAATTATTAATATTATTATAACTAAATATTGTATTCACATATCAAAAAATCTTAAATTTTATTATATTTTCAGAGATTATAACATCTGAAAATGAGAAAATATTACAAATTTTTTTTGTTATTTTATTGTTTAAATAAAACCTATAAAATATTAAATGCCTAAAAACATAAATCTCTAAACTCCTAAATGTCAAAACCATTAAACTGATATACAGTAATAACAAATCATAAATCTCATTTTAATTGTTATTAAGTATAATTTTAAATTTTCATTTTAATTATTTATCAGTTTATTTTTATAGAAATATTAATTACAAAATAAATTATTAGTGAGACAGATATAATTTAAATAATTTATATTTCATTAAAAAAATATACGCTTATAAAATTAGGCACAATTTTAAAAACAAAAATTTATTATTTAGTAAAATATATTATTTTGATTTTGTATCATTTTAGATTTTGCATTTATATTTTAATTCATATCATTCTTTTTAATAATAGTTTATTAATTATTTATTGATCATTATTATAATATCTATTAATAAAATTATTTATATTGAGTTTACATTATATATAATTATTAAGATTATTATAACTAAATATTATATTCACATTTAAAAAAAATTAAAAATTATTATATTTTCAAAGGTTAAAACCTTCAAAAATTAAAAAAAAACAAAATATTAAATTTTTTGTTTTTTCGGTCTTTAAATAAAAACTATAAATCACTAAAGGCATAAACTCTTAAATCACTAAACACCAAAACACATATATCTCTAAACCATTAAAATTGTATATCCTGAATAATAAATAATAAATCCTACTTTTATTTGTATTCATTATAATTTTAAATATTCATTTTATATATTTTGTAGTTTATTTTTATAGAATTATAAATTACAAAATATATTATGAGGAAGACAAATATAATTTAAATAATATACTTTTAAGAATAATAAATATATACTTATAAAAAGAAGCAAAACATCAAAAACATTATTATTTAGTAATTTATTTTACTTTGATTTTGAAAAAATTTAAATTTTGCCAATATATTTTAAATAATATCTATCTTATTTATAATAGTTTTGTAATTTATTTTTTGATAATTAATATAATATCTATCAATATAATCATTAATATTAAATTTATATGAAATATAATTATTAATATTATCAAAACTAAATATGGTATTCACATTTAAAAAAAATTGAAAAATTGTTATATTTTCAAAGGTTATAACCTTATAAAATGATAAAAAATAACAAAATATGGATTTTTTGTTATATCATTGTTTAAATAAAACTTATAAACCATTAAATAACTAAACACATAAATCTCTAAACTCCTAAACAACTAAGTCCCTAAATACTTAAACCATTATACTCGTAAACCTTAAATAAATTTAAATAATTTATTGAAATATTAAGCACAAAATAAATTATGAGTGAAACAAATATAATTTAAATACTTTATTTTTTATTAAAAAAAATATAATCTTATAAAATGAGTCAAAAACTAAAAAAGAAAAATTATTATTTAATAATAAATTTACTTTGATTTTTAATCATTTTAGTTTTTGTAATTAAATTTTAATTTATATCTATCATATTAATAATACTTTATTAATTTATTTTTTGATAATTGATAAAATATCTATCAATAAAATTGTTTATATTTAGTTTATATTATATATTGTAATAATAATTATTATTACAAAATATTGTATTCACATTTTAAAAAAATTTTAAAATTATTATATTATAAAAGGTTATAATCTTTGAAAATTTGAAAAAATATCAAAATAATTTATTTGTTATTTCATTATTTAAATAAAACATATAAACCACTAAATGCCTAAATAATTAAATGAATATCTTATAAATCTTGAAAACCCTATATAGATAATTTTTTTAATCATATATATCATAAATAATCAACAATAAATCTCATTTTTATTTGTTTCATTATAATTTTAAATATTCATTTTAATTATTTATTTGTTTATTTATATATAAATATTAATTACAAAATAACTTATGAATTAGACAATTATAATTTATATAAATTATTTTTCATCAAAAAAAATATAGATAAACTTATTAAATGAAAAAAAAAATTAAAAACAAAAAATTATTATATAATAATATAAATTGCTTTGCTTTTGAATAATTATTGGTTTTGTAATTATATTTTAATTGATATCTATCTTATTAATAATAGATTATTAATTTATTTGTTGATCATTATTAGAAAATTTATCAATAAAATTATTTATATTGAATTTATATGATATTTAAATATAATGATTATTATAAGTAAATATTGAATTCACTTTCGAAAAAAATTTCAAAATTATTACATTTTCAGAGGTTATAACCTCTGAAAATGTGAAAAAATAAAAAAAAAACTATTTTTTTTTGTTATTTCATTATTTAAATAAAACCTATAAGCTACTCAATGCCTAAACACCTAATTCAATAACTCCTAAACCTCTAAAACCCTAAATAATAAATAATAATTCTTTTAAACCGGTAACCATAAATAATAAATTATAAATCTCAATATTTTTTTTTCATTATACTTTTAAAAATTCATTTTAATTATTTATTTGCTTATTTTTATATAAATATTAATTACAAAATAAATTATAAGTTAGACAAATATAATTTATATAAATTAATTTTCATCGAAAAATATAGATAAACTTAAAAAAAGAATAAAAAATTTAAAAACTAAAATTTATTATATAGTAATATATTTTGCTCTCCTTCTGAATCATTTTTGATTTTGTAATTATATTATAATTAATATCTATTTTATTAATAATTGTTTATTAATTTATTTTTTGATCATTATTAGAATATTTATCAATAAAATTGTTTATATTGAATTTATATGATATATAAATATAATGATTATTATAACTAAATATTGAATTCAATTTTGAAAAAAATTTAAAAATAATTATATTTTCAAAGGTTATAACCTTTGAAAATATGAAAAAATAATAAAAATAAATTTTATGTTATTTTATTTTTTAAATAAAACCTATAAACCACTAAATGCATAAACAGTTATATCAGTAAACTCTTAAACCCCATAATGCCTAAATACATAAATGATTAAACCACTATATACTACTTAATAATTATTAAATTGAATTTTTATTTCAATTTATTATTATTTTAAATATTCATTTTAATTATTTATTAGTTTATTTTTATAGAAATTTTTATGACAAAATAAATTATGAGTGTGACATATATAATTTAAATAATTTATTTTTAATCAAAAAAAATATATACGCTTTTAAAAGAAGTATAAAAGAATTATTATTAAAAATTAAAAATTATTATCAACTAATATATTTTACTTTAATTTTGAATCAATTTGGGTTTTGTAAATATTTTTTAATTAATATCTATCTTATTATTAGTAGTTTATTTATTAAATTTTGATCATTATTATAATATCTATCAATAAAATTATTTATATTGAATTTATATCATATATAATTAGTAATATTATTATAATTAAATATTTTATTTAAATTTCTAAAAATTTTAAATATTTTTAAATTTTCAAAGGTTAACATTTGAAAATGACTAAAAATTACAATTTTTTTGTTATTTTACTGTATAAATAAAACCTATAAACCACTAAATATCTAAAAACATAAATCACTTAACTCCTAAATGTAAAAACCTAAAAATACTTAAACCATTAAACTGGTATACATTAATAATAAATCATAAATCTTATTTTAATTTTTATTCAGTATAATTTTAAATTTTTATTTTAATTATATATCAGTTTATTTTTATAGAAATATTAATTACAAAATAAATTATTAGTGAGACAAATATAACTTAAATTAAACAGGTATCCCCTAAATAATAAATAATAAATTTCATTTTTTTTCAATATAATTTTAAATATTCATTTTAATTATTAATTTTTTATTTTTATATAAATATTAATTAAAAATAAATTATGAGTTAGACAAATATAATTTATGTAAATTTTTTTTAATCAAAAAAATATAGACAAACTTTTTAAAATAAAAAAACATTTCAAAACAAAAAATTATTATATAGTAATATATTTTGCTTTGTTTATGAATTATTTTATGTTTTGTAATTATATTTTAATTGATATCTATCTTGTTAATAATCGATTATTAATTTATTTTTCGATAATTATTAGAATATTTATCACTAAAATTGTTTATGTTTAAATATGATATATAAATATAATGTTTATTATAAATAAATATTGAATTTACTTTTAAAAAATATTTTAAAAATTATTATATTTTCAAAGGTTATAACCTTTGAAAATATAAAAAAATAATAAAAATAAATGTTTTGTTATTTTATTTTTTAAATAAAACTTTAAAACCACTAAATGCATACACAATTAAATCAGTAATCACCTAAACCCCATAATACCTAAATACATAAACCATTAAACTGCTATATAATACATAATAATTAATAAATCTAATTTTAATTTCTATTTATTATACTTTATATATTAATATTAATTATTTATTAGTTTATTTTTATAGAAATATAATTTATAAAATAAATTATGAGTGCGACAAATATAATTAAAATAATTTATTTTTAATGAAAAAAAAATATATACGCTTATAAAAGAAGTAAAAATTTAAAAATTAAAAATTATTATCCAGTAATAAATTTACATTAATTTTGAATCAATTTGTGTTTTGTAAATATTTTTTAATTAATATCTATCTTATTATTAATAGTTTATTAATTTAATTTTTGATCATTATTATAATTTCTATCAATAAAATTATGTATATTGAATTTATATCATATATAATTATTAATATTATTATAACTAAATATTATATTCACATTTCAAAAAATTTTAAATATTATTATATTTTCAAAGGTTATAACCTATGAAAATGAGAAAAAATTTCAAATTTTTTTTTGTTATTTTATTGATTAAATAAAACCAATAAACCACTATATGCCTAAAAACCTAAATCGCTAAACTTATAAAAGACAAAACCTCTAAATACTTAAAAAATTAAACTCGTATACATTAATAATAAATCATAAATATCATTTTAATTTTTATCCAATATAATTTTAAATTTTTATTTTAATTAATTTTCAGTATATTTTTATAGAAATATTAATTACAAAATAAATTATTAGTAAGACAGATTTAATTTAAATTAGACCGGTATACCCTAAATAATAAATAATAAATCTCATTATTTTTAATTATAATTTTAAATATTCATTTAATTATTTATTTGTTTATTTTTATATAAATATTAATTACAAAATAATTTATGAGTTACACAAATACAATTTATGTAAATTATTTTTCATCAAAAAATGATAGATAAACTTTTTAAAAGAAAAAAAAATTTCAAAACAAAAAATATTTATAAAGTAATATATTTTGTTTTGCTTCTAAATCATTTTAGGTTTTGTAATTATATTTTAATTATTATCTATCTTATTAATATTAGATTATTAAGTTATTTTTTCATCATTATTTGAATATTTATCAATAAAAATGTTTATATTGAATTTATATCATATATAAATATAATGATTATTATTACTATATATTGTATTCACTTTTGAAAAAAATTTTAAAATTATTATATTTTCAAAGGTTATAACCTTTGAAAATGTGAAAAAATAAAAAAAATTATTTTTTCTCTATTATTCTATTTTTTAAATAAAACCTATACACCACTAACTGCCTAAGCAATTAAATCACTAAACTACAAAATTACGATACGCCTATATAGATAATCCGTTAAATCGGTATTCCCTAAATAATAATTAATAAATTTCATTTTTATTTGTTTTCATTATAATTTAAAAAATTCATTTTGATTGTTTAGTTTTTTATTTGTATATATGTATTAATTATAAAATAAATTATGAGTTAAAAATATAATTTATAAAAATTATTTTTAATCAAAAAATTAATAAGCTTATAAAAGAATAAAAATGTAAAAACAAATAATTATTATTTATTAATATATTTTGCTTTGATTTTGAATCATATTAGGTTTTGATATTATATTTTAAGTAATATCAATCTCATTCATATTAGATTTTTAATTTATTTTTTGATAATTATTAGAATATCTATCAATACAATTGTTTATATTGAATTTATAAGATATATAATTATTATGATTATTATAAATAAATATTGTATTCACTTTTGAAAAAAATATAAAAATTATTATATTTTCAAAGGTTATAATCTTAAAAAATGAGAAAAAATAATAAAATAAATTTTAAGTTATTTTATTTATTAAATAAAACCTATAGACAATTAAATGCTTATTTATTTAAATTAGTTAGCTAATAAACCCTGAAACCCCTAAAAACATAAAGATTTTAACATCTATAAACTACTTAATAAATAATAAATCTCATTTTTTTTCTATTTATTATAATTGTAAATATTCATTTTAATTATTTATAGTTTAATATTTTAGAAAAATTAATTACAAAATAAATTTCGAGTGAGTCAAATATTATTTAAATAATTTATTTTTAAACAAAAAATATAAGCTTATATAAAGAAGAAAAAATTTAAAAATTAAATATTATTATTTAGTTATATATTTTGATTTGATTTTGAATCATTTTGTGTTATGTAAATATTTTTTAATTAATATTTATATTATTAATAATAGTTTATTAATTTAATTTTTGATCATTATTATAATATCTATCATTAAAATTGTTTATATTTAATTTATATGATATATAATTAGTAAGATTAATATAATTATACATAGTATTCACATTTCAAAAAATTTTAAAAATAATTTTATTTTCAATGGTTATAACCTTTGAAAATCAGAAAAAATCTAAAAAAAAATTTATCTTATTATATAAATAAAACCAATTAACCAGTAAATACCTAAAAACATAAATTGATAAACTCCTAAACGACAAAACTCCTAAATAATTAAACCATTAAATAGGGATACCACATATAATAAATCATAAATCTCATTTTAATTTGTATTCATTATAATTTTAAATATTCATTTTAATTATTTATTAGTTTATTTTTTATAGAAATATTAATTACAAAATGAATAATGAGCTAGACAAGTATAATTTTAATAATTTATTTTTACTCAAAAAATATAAGCTTATAAAAAGAATTAAAAATGTAAAAACAAAAAAATTATTATTTAGTAATATATTTTACTTTGATTTTGAATCATTATATATAAGTTTTGCAATTATAATTTAATTGCTATCTATCTTATTAAGAATAGTTTATTAATTTATTATTTGATAGATTTTTTAATATCTAACAATAAAATTACCTATATTTAATTTAAATGTCTTATAATTATTAAGATTATTATTACTAAATATTATATTTACATTTGAAAAAAATTTAAAAATTATTATATTTTCAAAGGTTATAACCTTCAAAAATGATAAAAAATAACAAAATTAATTTTTTTATTATTTTATTATTTAAATAAAACTTAAAACCCACTAAATGCCTAAACATTTAAATCTCAAGACTCCTAAACCCCAAAACCCCTTAAATAATTAAACCATTAAACCTATATAACCTAAATAATAAATAATAAATCTCATTTCTATTTGTATTCATTATAATTTTAAATATTCATTCTAATTGTTTTTTAGTTTATTATTATAGAAATATTAATTACTAATTAAATAATGAGTGAGACATATAATTTAAATAAATTATTTTTTATGAAAAAAAAATAAGCTTATAAAAATAAACAAAATTTCAACAATTTAAAATTTTATTTAGTAATATAATTTACTTTGATTTTGAATTATTTTGTTTTCTGCAAATATATTTTAATTAATATGTATCTTATTAATAATAGTTTATTATTTTATTTTTTGATGATTATTATAATATATATTAATAAATTTTTTTATATTGAATTTACAACAAATATAATTTTAAAGATTATTATAACTAAGTATTGTATTTATATTTTAAAACTATTACAAAATTATTATATTTTGAAAGGTTATAACCTTTGAAAATCACCAAAATTCATAAAAATAAATTTTTTGTTATTTCATTGATTAAATAAAACCTATAAATCAATAAATAAAACCTAAATGTGTAAACATATAAATCAATAAACTCATTAACCCCAAAACCACAATAAATTTAACCATTAAATAGGTATGCCCTAAATAATTAATCATAAATCTCATTTTTATTAGTATTCATTATAATTTTATATATACATTTTAATTATTTATTAGTTTATTTATATAGAAATATAAATTAAAAAAATAAATTAATACTTAGACAAATATAATTTAAATAATTTATTTTTCATCAAAAAATATATAAGCTTATAAATGGATACAAAAATTTAAAAATTTAAAATTAATATTTAGTAAAATATTTCACGTTGATTTTGAATCATTTTAGGTTTTGTAAATATATTTTAAACAATATTTATCTTATTAATAATTGTTTATTAATCTTTTGTATAATCATTATATAATATTTATCAATATAATTGTTTATATTGAATTTATATGATATATAATTATTAAAATATTATAACTAAATATAGTATTCATATTTAAAAAAAATTTAAAAATTGTTATAGTTTCAAAGGTTATATTAAATTTTTTGTTATTTTATTTTTTAAATAAAACCTATAAACCACTAATTGCTAGGTGTGCACATGGGACGGGACGGAATGGGGATTATAAATCTCCAGTGCCATCCCATAGTTGGAAGATTTTTTTTGAAGATCCAAACCCATCCCATAGGTTGAAATTTTGGGACTAGACGGGACGTAGATCGGGGATTTTGGGTAGGAGAAAATGGTTCCAGGATAGAACGGAGTTCGGACATTTTTTTCAATTTATTTTTTTCAAACCGGCCAAGTTAGTTCAAAACGAAACCTTTTGTTGTACCATTTATCATTCCTTAGTTATGTATCTTTCAAACTCAAATTGGGCTAATTTTGTTTTGTAAATAGGCTGAATACCGTAAATGAGTTCCATTACCTTGTCAAAAGCTTTGATGTGCAGAAAAGGATAGAAATGTTAAATAGAACCGGACCGAGTTGTGTGCTTAATTTGGTTCTTTGTTTTTTCACAAGTTGGCTTTGTTCAGCCGAGTAAAAGTTAACCATAATAGAAATACTACATTCTTTAAACAATTACTTAAAAATTAAGGAATAGCTAAAGATGACCACAAATATTGGTAGCAGCAATTACTACTTAAGTAATTGCTAAAATTAGGCAGCTTAATATAACAAAAAAAATACAACTAATAACAACCATGATACTAATCATTTCAAAGGTCCTTCCCTGAACAGCAACGAAAATCCAAACCTAATTAATTATCTCTTCTACAACTCCTCTAGTTTCTTGCTCCACTGTAGAAGGACAACCAAGGCTGAAAATGTGTCAATCATGTAGACATAAATTTCTAAGATGAAAGAGTAATAAAAAAACAAAATATTACCTTATAAAATTTAATACACCCATTCCAAATTTAGTTGGCCAACTATAGTTGGAAGAATATTTGGATCTTTAGACCCCACTGAAAATTGTAATTGAACCATATTTTTATTAAATTGAATGAAAAAAATAAGTAAAAGTGAAATTAAAATTTACAAGATTTGTATACTAACTTGATTCATTATCATCAAGGTCTTGAATTAATTCTTCAATTTCAATAGGTTTGTTTGAGCTTCTCAACCAATCTTGTAGACATATGAGAACTTCAGCTGTAATAGGTATTAAAGAACTCCTAAATTTATCTAAAGTTCTCCCCCCATTGCTAAATATAGATTCGTAGGCCACGGTAGATGATTTGATAGCAAATACATCCCTTGCTAAATTTGCCAAAGAAGGATACCTAACCTCATTTACCTTCCACCAGTTTAGAAGATCAAAATCAATTCTATTTTTTTCAAGTTTGTCTTCCATGTACCTATCCAACTCTTCCAAAGCTACAACTTCTTGTTCTTTCTACAATTCTACAAAAAAAATCATCAAATAAGTATCACTACCATCAAAGAAATCATCATTTTTCTTTAACACATTAGAAGAGAAATCATCTTTTTTTGATTCATCTTCTTTTAAATCTTTATAATCATCCATCTTCTCATATAAAGCATTTATAATGTTTTTCAACAAATTTTTAGCCAATTCCTCACCATAATTCTAAGTGTAATTAACCTTGAGATATTTGAGCTTATATCTAGGATCCAACACTACTGCTATAAAAAGCATAATATTTGTTTACTGAAGAGAAACCCAATATTTGTTGAATTTATGCCTCATTTTCATACCCATTTCAGATACCAATGTATCTCTACAATTTTCACAAAGCTCAATTTTTTTCAAAATTCGAATAATCTCAGGAAAATAAACACTAGAGGTAGAATATTAATAGCCAGAAAATTTACAAGTTACATCGTAAAATGTTTTCAAGAAATAAGCCAAAATTTTGGCATTTCTTCAGTATCTCTCAGTTGGAATGGTTGAACCAAACTCCTTCAAATACCTTTTGTCTTTGTCCTCCAACTTATCAAATTCTTTTTGATATTTAATATCAGTTTGTAGCATCAAATAAGTTGAATTCCATCTTGTAAGAAAATCTAATTTCAATGATGATCCATATGTAAAGTTTGCTTCTTCAACACATTACTTTAACATATCTAATCTTTTAGGACTGCTCCTCACATATTTCACCACACCTCTAATTGTTTGAATAGCAACCTTTCTACTGCAATGCATCTCTGACAATTAAGTTTAGGAAATGAGCACAACATCTCATATTAAAATGCTCGCCTCTCAAAGGAACAACACTTTTCTTCGCAAGCCTTTTTTTCAATTGTTCAACTGCAACATCATTATTTGATGCATTGTCAACAGTAAAGCACATCAACTTTCTCAAACACCATTCATTCATGCAAAACTCAATAGCATTTCTAATATTAACTCCAGAATGACTTTTAATTACACAAAAGTTCAAAAGCCTTTTATGCATATTCCATTGAGAATCAATGGAATGAACAGTCAAATATATATAAGAAGAATTTTGAATGCTAGTCCATTTGTCTGTAGTCAATGAAACACCACGAAAATGAGATGATATGCTATCAAATAATATCTTATTTTTTTTTCACAAAAAAGAAAAATAATCCCTCAATATAGAGTGCCAAGATGGAATTTTAAATTGAGGCACACTAACTTCACAAAACTTTTTAAACTCATCCCTCTCAACAAAACAAAAAGGCAATTCATCTTTTATGATCATTTTCACCAAAGCCTCCCTAACTAGTTATTGATCAATTTGCCACCAAGTTAATTTATTATCCTGTGAACTAGTACCTTTTGTGAAACTCAACAAAGATTGTGATTGTCTTTACCTTTGTGAGCTTCTATAAATTCTTTTTTTGGGTGGAAATTTGCTACAAGTCTTTCTCAAGTATTTCCAAAAACCAGATGTAGCTTGATGATTCTTTGCCAAGTATTCTTTCCTACAATATATACAAGCTTCCCTACCAGTTTCATTTACCTCTGAATCAACTAATATCTCATAAGTTTCCGAAACAGTAGACTTATACTTTTTATGAGCTTGAGGTTCAGATGTACATTGACTTTCTTTTACAATTGGAATTGAAGAACCTGCCATAACAATAGGAGGGTTCGTGAAAGGCTGATGATTGGATTTACTAGTACTTTGATCATTTGAGATGTGATCATCTTCAATTTATTGTATTTTTTGTTTACTGCTGGATTGTGCCATCTGCATTGCCATTAATTAATATGATATGTTTAGCATAAATACATATAAATATATAAAACAAGCAAGCTCTACAAAACTAACTGTAACACATTCAGCACACTCATTCAGCCCAAACACAACACCACAACCAATACTATACAAAACTGACTGAGACACATAATAATAATAATAATTAATAACTCAATCCTCGTCAGAAAAACAAACCAAAAGGTTGGTGGTATTTGTGACACAGTGGAGGCAACCAGAAGTGCGACATACAAGGGCTAGACCTAACTGAACATGGATGGAATGGCATGAGGTGGCATAGAACTTGTCAGAACATCAATAGGTCCGTCGGAAATGGATGGGCTGTAGCGAATTGGTAGAATCTTCATGTTATATTATATATATATATATATCTATCTATCTATATTTGGTTATAGTATATGTTTTTTAGGACGGGATAGTTCTCGGGATGGATATTGCTAATGATTCAAAACCATCCCAAGAAAAATATATGACAGAATGGGACGAGAAAAGTCAATGTCAATGGATTTTTCTCGGTCCCGATTTTTTCGGGACAAAACTTAGGGTCAGGTCGTGAATCTCTGAGCCCCATGAGCAGCCCTACTGGGTGCACATAAAGTTAAATCAGTAAACTCCTAAACCCAGTAATGCCTAAATACATAAACCATTAAACCGCTAAATACTACTTAATAATTAATAAATCTATTTTTTATTGATATTTATTATATTTTTAAATATTCATTTTAATTATTTATTAGTGTATATATTTAGAAATATTTATATCAAAATAAATTATGAGTGGGACAAATATAATTTAAATAATATATTATTTATCTAATATAAAAATACGCTTATAAAAGAAGTATAAATTTTAAAATAAAAAATTATTATCAAGTAATATAAGTTACTTTAATTTTGAATCAATTTTGCTTTTGTAAATATTTTTTAATTAATATTTATCTTAATATTAATAGTTTATAAATTTAATATTGATCATTATTATAATATCTATCAATAAAATTATTTATATTAAATTTATTGATATATAATTATTAATATTATTATAACAAAATATTGTATTAAAATTTCTAAAATTTTTAAATATTATTATATTTTCAAATGTTATAACAAATGAAAATGATATAAAATAATGAAATTTTTTTTTGTTATTTTATTTTTTTTTAAAAAAACCTATAAACCACTAAAAGCCTAAAAACATAAATCACTAAACTCCTAACGACAAAACCTCTAAATACTTAAATCATTAAACTGGTATACATTAATAATAAATCATAAATCTCATTTTAATTTTTATTCAGTATAATTTTAAATTTTTATTTTAATTATTTATCAATTTATTTAATATAAATATAAATAACAAAATAAATTATTAGTGAGACAGATCTAATTTAAATTAAACCGGTATCCCTAAATAATAAATAATAAATCTCATTTTAATTATTTATTTGTTTATTTATATGTAAATATTAATTACAAAATAAATTGAGGTATACAAATATAATTTATATAAATTATTTTTCATTCAAAAAATTATTGATAAACTTTTTAAAAGAAAAAAAAATTTCAAAACAAAAAATTATTATATAGTAATATTTTTTGCTTTTCTTCTGAATCATTTTAGGTTTTGTAATTATATTTTAATTGATATCTATCTTATTAATAATAGATTATTAATTTATTTTTTGATCATTATTAGAATATTTATCAATAAAATTGTTTATATTAAATTTATATGATATATAAATATAATGATTATTATAACTAAATATTGTATTCACATTTAAAAAAAATTTAAAAATTATTATATTTTCAAAGGTTATAACCTTTGAAAATATCAAAAAATAATAAAAATAATTTTTTTTATTTTATTTTTTTAATAAAACCTATAAACCACTAAATGCATATATAGTTAAATCAGTAAACTTCTAAACCTCATAATGCCTAAATAAATAAACCATTAAACCGCTATATACTACTTAATAATTAATAAATCTAATTTTTTTTTTCAATTTTTTATAATTATAAATATTCATTTTAATTATTTATTAGTTTATTTTATAGAAATATTTATTACAAATTAAATTATGAGAGCTACATATATATTTTAATTAATTTATTTTTAATCAAAAAAAATATAGGCTTATAAAAGAAGTAAAAATTTAAAAATTTAAAATTATTATCCAGGTATATATTTTACTTTAATTTTGAATCAATTTGGGGTTTGTAAATTTTTTTTAATTAATATCAATCTTTTTATTAATAGTTTATTAATTTAAATTTTGATCATAAATATATTTTCTATCAATAAAATTGTTTATATTGAATTTATATGATATATAATTATTAATATTATTATAATTAAATTTTGTATTTACATTTAAAAAAATTTAAATATTATTATATTTTCAAAGGTTATAACCTATGAAAATGAGAAAAAAAATACAATTTTTTTTGTTATTTTATTGTTTAAATAAAACCTATAAACCACTAAATGCCTAAAAACATAAATTGCTAAACTCCTAAACGACAAAACCTTTAAATACTTAAACCATTAAACAGGTCTACATTTATAAAAAATCATAAATCTCAATTTAATTTTTATTAAGTATAATTTTAAATTTTTATTTTAATTATTTATCAGTTTATTTTTATAGTATATTAATTACAAAATAAATTATTAGTTAGATAGATCTAATTTAATTAATTTATTTTTCATCAATAAATATATATATCCTTATAAAAAGAGGCAAAATTTATTAAATTATAGTTATATATTTTATTTTTATTTTGAATTATTTTAGTTTTTGCAATTATATTTTAATTAATATCATTCTTATTAATAATAGTTTATTAATTTTTTATTGATCATTATTATAATATCTACTAATAGAATTATTTATATTGAGTTTACATTATATATAATTATTAAATTTATTATTACTGAATGTATTATTCACATTTAAAAAAATTAAAAATTATTATATTTTCAATGGTTATAACCTTCAAAAATTAAAAAAAAATCAAAAAAAATTAAATTTTTTATTTTTTTATTCTTTAAATAAAAAATATAAATCACTACAGTCCAAAACACTTAAATCACTAAACCCCAAAACACGTAAATACTTATACCATTAAACTTGTATATCCTGAATAATAAAAAATAAATCTTGATTTTATTTGTATCATTATAATTTTAAATATTCATTTTAATTATTTATTTGTTTATTTTTATAGAATTATAAATTAAAAATAAATTATGAGGAAGGAAAATATAATTTAAATAATTTACGTTTAATAAAAAAAAATATAAACTTATAAAAAGAAGCAAAACATCAAAGAAAGTATTATTTTGTAATATATTTTACTTTGATTTTTAATATATTTACGTTTTGCAAAATTATTTAAAATAATATCAATCTTATTAATAATAGTTTATTAATTTATTTTTTAATCATTAATATAATATATTTCAATATAATTGTTTATATTGAATTTACATGAAATATAATTATTAAGATTATCATAACTAAATATAGTATTCACATATAAAAAAAATTAAAAATTGTTATATTTTCAATGTTTATAAGCTTCAAAAATGAGAAAAAATAAAAAAAATAAATTTTTTGTTATATCATTGTTTAAATAAAACTTATAAACCATTAAATGCCTAAAAACATAAATATCTAAACTCCTAAACCCCGAAGCCCCTAAATACTTAAACCTTTAAACTCGTAAACCTTAATGTAATTTAAATAAGTTATAGAAATATTAATTACAAAATAAATTATGAGTGATACAAATATAATTTAAATTTTATATTTTTCATCAAAAAAACATATAAGCTTATAAAATGATGCAAAAACTAAAAAAAATTATTATTTAGTATCGAATTTTACTTTGATTTTGAATCATTTTAGGTTTTTAAATTATATTTTAATTTATATCTATCATATTAATAATAGTTTATTAATTTTTTTTTGATAATTGATATAATATCTATCAATAAAATTGTTTATATTTAGTTTATATTATATATACTTATAATATTTATTATTACAAAATATTGTATTCACATTTTTAAAAAAACTTTAAATTATTATATTTTCAAATGTTATAACCTTTTAAAATTTAAAAAATATCAAAAATAAATTTTTTGTTATTTCATTATTTGAATAAAACCTATAAACCATTAAATGCCTAGTACTTAAATCAATAACTTCTAAATCTCGAAAACCCTAAATAGATAAATTTTTTAAACATGTATTTCCTAAATAATAAATAATAAATCACATTTTTAATTTTTTTTATTATAATTTTGAATATTCATTTTAATTATTTATTTGTATATTTTTATATAAATATTAATTACAAAATAAATTATAAGTTATACAAATATAATTTATATAAATTATTTTTCAACAAAAAAATATAGATAAACTTAATAAAAGAAATAAAAAATTAAAAACAAAAAAATATTATATGGTAATATATTTTGCTTTATTTCTGAATCATTTTAGGTTTTGCAATTATATTTTAATTAAAATCTAACTTATTAATAATATATTATTAAATTATTTTTTGATCATTATTAGAATATTTATCAATAAAATGTTTATATTGTTTTTATATGATATATAAATTTAATAATTATTATAACTAAATATTGTATTCACTTTTGAAAAAAGTTTTAAAATTTTTATATTTTCAAAGAATATAACCTTTCAACATGTGAAAAAATAAAAAAAATATTTTTTTTTGTTATTTAATTGTTTAAATAAAACCTATAAATCACTAAAAGCCTAAACACATAAATCACTATACTACAAAATCCCGATACCCCTATATAGATAATCCTTTAATCCGGTATACCCTAAATAATAATTAATAAATCTCATTTTTATTTGTTTTTATTATAATTTAAAAAATTCATTTTGATTGTTATGTTTTTTATTTAAAAATATATATTAATTAAAAAATAAATTATGAGTTAAAAATATAATATATAAAAATTAATTTTTATCAAAATATAGATAAGCTTATAAAAAGAATAAAAATTTAAAAACAAATAATTATTATTAAGTAATATATTTTGCTTTGCTTTTGAATCATTTTAGGTTTTGATTTTATATTTTAAGTAATATCAATCTTATTCATAATAGATTTTTAATTTATTTTTTGATAATTATTAAAATATCTATGAATACAATTGTTTATATTGAATTTATATGATATATAATTATTATGATTATTATAAATAAATTTTGTATTTACTTTTGTAAAAAATTTAAAAATTATTATATTTTCAAAGGTTTTAATCTTACAAAATGAGAAAGAATACAAAAAATAAATGTTTTGTTATTTATTTTTTAAATAAAACATATAGACCACTAAATGTTTGCTTACATAAATCAGTAGCTCATAAAACCCGAATCCCATAAATACATAAACCTTAAAACAGCTGTATACTACATAATAAATAATAAATATCATTTTTATTTCTATTTATTATAATTTTAAATAATCATTTTAATTATTTATATTTTAATTTTTAGAAAAATTAATTACAAAATAAATTTCGAGTGAGACAGATATTATTTAACTAATTTATTTTTAATCATAAAAAAATATAAGCTAGTAAAAAGATATAAAAATTTAAAAATTAAATATTATTATTTAGTAATATATTTTTTTTGATTTTGATTCAGTTTGTGTTATGTAAATATATTTTAATTAGTATTTAGATTTTTAATAATAGTTTGTTAATTTAATTTTTGATCATTATTATAATAGCTATGATTAAAATTATTTAAATTTTAATTTATATAAGCCTATATATTTTTTGATTAAAAATAAATTATATAAATTATATTTGTTTCACTAATAATTTATTTTTTAATTTATATTTCTATAAAATTAAACTTTTAATTAATTAAAATGTATATTTAAAATTATAATGAATACTAAAAAAAATAAGATTTATTATTTATTATTAAGGGTATAACAATTTAATTGTTTAAGGTTTTTGTGGTTTAGGGGTTAATGAGTTTATTGGTTTATATGTTTACACATTTAGGTGTTTATAGGTTTTATTTAATCAATGAAATAACAAAAAAATTATTTATATTAATTTTCGTGATTTTCAAATGTTATAACCTTTGAAAATATAATAATTTTTTTAATAGTTCTAAAATATGAATACAATACTTACTTATAATAATCTTAATAATTATATTTGATGTAAATTCAATATAAAAAATTTTATTAATATATATTGTTTTGATGATCAACAAATACATTAATAAACTATTATTAATAAGACAGATATTAATTAAAATATATTTGCAGAACCCAAAATAATTCAAAATCAAAGTAAATTATATTACTAAATAAAATTTTATATTTTTGAAATTTTGTTTATTTTTATAAGCTTATATTTTTTTTCATAAAAAATAATATATTTAAATTATATATGTCTCACTCATTATTTATTTTGTAATTAATATTTCTATAAAAAAACTAAAAAATAATTTAAATGAATATTTAAAATTATAATGAATACAAATAAAAATGAGATTTATTATTTATTATTTAGGTTATATAGGTTTAATGGTTTAATGAATACAAATAATCAATATAAGTAATTTTATTGTTATATATTATAAAATTGATCAAATAATAAATTAATAAACTATTCTTAATAAGATTGATAGCAATTAAAATATAATTGCAAAATGTATACATAATGATTCAAAATCAAAGTAAAATACATTACTAAATAATAATTTTTTGTTTTTATATTTTTACTTCTTTCTATATGCTTATATTTTTTTTGATTAAAAATAAATTATTAAAATTATAGTTGTCTCGTTCATTATTTATTTTGTTATTAATATTTCTATGAAAAATTAACTAATAAATAATTAAAATGAATGTTTAATATTATAATGAATACAAATTAAAATGAGATTTATGATTTATTATATGTAGTATATCAGTTTAATAGTTTGATTATTTAGGAGCTTTGTCATTTAGGAGTTTATCAATTTATGTTTTTAGGTATTTAGTGGTCTATAGCTTTTATTTATATAAAAAAGATAAAAAAAAAATTTTTTAGATTTTTTCTGATTTTTAAACGTTATAACCTTTGAAAATAAAATTATTTTTAAAATTTTTTGAAATGTTAATACTATGTATAATTATATTAATCTTACTAATTATTTATCATATAAATTCAATTTAAATAATTTTAATAATAGATATTATAATAATGATCAAAATTAAATTAATAAACTCTTATTAATAATATAAATAATAATTAAAATATATTTACATAACACAATGATTCAAATTCAAATCAAAATATATTACTAAATAATAATATCTAGATGAAACACATAATACTATATAAAAATGATTCAGAAGAAAGCAAAATATATTACTATATAATAATTTGTTCTTTTGAAAATTTTTTTTCTTTTAAAATAAATTATTTTTCATTTTAATGAAAAATAATTTATATAAGTTATATTTGTCTAAATCATAATCTATTTTGTAATTAGTATTTATATAAAAATAAAAAATAAATAAAATAAATGAATATTTAAAAATATAATGAAAAAAATAATATTGAGATTTATTATTTATTATTTAGGGTTACTAGTTTAAAAGGATTATTAGTTATTATTTAGTGTTTTAGAGATTTAAGAGTTAATTATTTAAGTGTTTAGGCATTTAGTGGTTTATAGGTTTTATTTAAGCAATGAGATATCAAAAAAATATATTTTTTTTATTTTTTCACATTTTGAAAGGTTAAAAACTTTGAAAATATAATAATTTTAAAATTTTTTTCTAAAGTGAATTCAATATTTAGTTATAATAATCATTATTTTTAAATATCATATAAATTCAATATAAACATTTTTATTGATAAATATTCTAATAATGATCAAAAAATAAATTAATAATCTATTATTAATTTGATAAATATCAATTAAAATATAATTACAAAACCAATAATGATTTAGAAGCAAAGCAAATTATATTATTATATAATAATTTTTTGTTTTTAATCTTTTTTTCTTTTAATAAGTTTATCTATAATTTTTTTGATGAAAAATAATTTATATAAATTATGATTGTCTAACTCATAATTTATTTTGTAATTAATAGTTATATAAAAATAAATAAATAAATAATTAAAATGAATATTTAAAATTATAATGAAAAAAATAAAAATAGATTTTTTGTTTATTATTTAGGGTATATCCGATTAAAAAATTATATATTTAGGGTTTTCGAGATTTAGAAGTTATTGATTTATGTATTTAGGCATTTGATGGTTTATAGGTTTTATTCAAACACTGAAATAATAAAAAAATTATTTTTGATATTTTTTCAAATTATCAAAGGTTATAACATTTGAAAATATAATAATTTTAAAATTTTTTAAAAATGTGAAGACAATATTTAGTAATAATAAATATTATAACTATATTTAATATAAACTAAATATAAACAATTTTATTGATAGATATTATATCTATTATCAAAAAATAAATTAATAATCTATTATTAATATGTTAGATATAATTTAAAATTAAATTAAAAAACCTAAAATGATTCAAATTCAAAGTAAAATTTATTACTAAATAAAAAATTTTTTTTAGCTTTTGCATAATTTTATAAGCTTATATGTTTTTTTGATGAAAAATATATTATTTAAATTATATTTGTATCACTTATAATTTATTTTGTAATTAATATTTCTATAAATAATTTAAATAATATTTAAGGTTTAAGAGTTTAAAGATTTAAGTATTTAGGGGCTTCAGGTTTGAGGAGTTTAGATATTAATGTATTTAGGCATTTAATCTTTTATAAGTTTTATTTAAATAATGATATAACAAAAAATTTATTTTTGTTATTTTTTCTCATTTTTGAAGGTTATAAACTTTGAAAATATAACAATTTTTAAATTTTTTTTATATGTGAATACTATATTTAGTTATGGTGATCTTAATAATTATATATCATGTAAATTCAATATAAACAATTATATTGAAATATATTATATTAATGATCAAAAAATAAATTAATAACCTCTTATTAATAATATATATATTATTTTAAGTATATTTGCAAAACATAAATTTATTCAAAATCAAAGTAAAATATATTACAAAATAATACTTTCTTTGATGTTTTGCTTCTTTTTATAAGTTTATATTTTTTTTTATTAAACATAAATTATTTAAATTTTATTTCTCTTCCTCATAATTAATTTTTAATTTATAATTCTATAAAAATAAACAAATAAATAATAAAAATGAATATTTAAAATTATAATGATACAAATAAAATAAAGATTTATTTTTATTATTCACGATATACTAGTATAATGGTTTAAGTAATTTGTTGTTTTGGGCTTTAGTGATTTAAGTGTTTAGGCCTTTAATGATTTAAAGTTTTTATTTAAAGAATGAAAAAATAAAAAATTTAATTTTTTGATTTTTTTTTTAATTTTTGAAGGTTATAACCTTTGAAATTATAATAATTTTTAATTTTTTTTAAATGTGAATATAATATTCAGTAATAATAATCTTAATAATTATATTTAATGTAAACTAAATATAAATAATTTTATTAATAGATATTATAATAATGATCAATAAAAAATTAATAAACTATTATTAATAAGAATGATATAAATTAATATATAAATGCAAAATCTAAAATGATTCAAAATAAAAATAAAATATATTACAAAATAATAAATTTTTGTTTTTATAATTTTGCCTCTTTTTATAAGGATATATATTTTCTTTGATGAAAAATAAATTATTTAAATTAGATCTGTCTCACTAATAATTTATTTTGTAATTAATATTTCTATAAAAATAAACTGATAAATAATTAACATAAAAATTTAATATTATACTTAATAAAAATTAAATTGAGATTTATGATTTTTTATTAATGTACACTTGTTTAATAGTTTAAGTATTTAGAGGTTTTGTTATTTAGGAGTTTAGCAATGTATGTTTTTAGGTATTTAGTGGTTTATAGGTTTATTTAAACAAAAAAATAACAAAAAAAAATTTGTAATTTTTTCTCATTTTCATAGGTTATAACCTTTGAAAATTTAATAATATTTAAAATATTTTGAAATGTGAATACAATATTTAGCTATAATAATATTAATAATTATATATAATATAAATTAAATATAAAAAATTTTATTGATAGATAATATAAAAATGATCAAAATTTAAATTAATAAACTATTAATAAAAAGATTGATATTAATTAAAAAATATATACAAAATACAAATTGATTCAAAATTAATGTAAATTATATTACTAGATAATAATTTTTAATTTTTAAATTTTTACTTCTTTTATAAGCATATATTTTTTTTATTAAAAATAAATTAATTAAAATATATATGTTGCTCTCATAATTTAATTTGCAATAAATATTTCTATAAAAATAAATTAATAAATAATTATAATTAATTTTTAAAATTATAATAAATTGAAATAAAAATTAGATTTATTAATTATTAATTCGTATATAGCGGTTTAATGGTTTATGTATTTTGGGATTATGAGGTATAAGAATTTACTGATTTAATTGCTTATGCATTTAGTGGTTTATAGGTTTTATTTAAAAAATAAAATAATATAAAATTTATTTTTATTATTTTTTGATATTTTCAAAGGTTATATCCTTTGAAAATATAATAATTTTTAAATTTTTTTTAAATGTGAATACAATATTTAGTTATAATAATCATTATATTTATATATCATATAAATTCAATATAAACAATTTTATTTATAAATATTATAATAATTATTATAAAATAAATTAATAATATATTATTAACAAGATAGATATCAATTAAAATATAATTACAAAACCTAAAATGATTCAGAAGAAAAGCAAAATATAATACTATATAATAATTTTTTGTTTTGAACTTTTTTTTTCTTTTAAAAAGTTTATCAAGAATTTTTTGATGAAAAATAATTTATATAAATTTTATTTTTCTAACTCAATTTATTTTGTAATTAATATTTATATATAAATAAACAAATAAATAATTAAAATGAATATTTAAAATTATAATGAAAAAAAATGAGATTTATTATTTATTATTTAGGGATACAGGTTTAATTTAAATTAGATCTGTCTCACAAATAATTTATTTTGTTATTTATATTTCTATAAAATAAATTGATAAATAATTAAAATAAAAATTTAAAATTATACAGAATAAAAATTAAAATGAGATTTATGATTTATTATTAATATATACCAGTTTAATGATTTAAGTATTTAGTGTTTTTTCCGTTAGGAATTTAACGATTTATGTTTTTAGGCTTTTAGTGGTTTATAGGTTTTATTTAAAAAATAAAATAACAAAAAAAATTTCTATAATTTTTTATCATTTTCATAGGTTATAACATTTGAAAATATAATAATATTTAAAATTTTTTAAAATTTTAATATAATATTTTGTTATAATAATATTAATAATTATATGTCATATAAATTGAATATAAATAATTTTATTGATAGATATTATAATAATGATTATAAATTAAATTTATAAACTATTTATATTAAGATAGATATTAATTAAAAAATATTTACAAAACCCAAATGAATTCAAAATTAAAGTAACTTATATTACTTGATAATAATTTTTAATTTTTAAATTTATACTTCTTTTATAAGTGTATATTTTTATTAAATAAATAATATATTATTTAAAATATCTTTGTCCGACTAATAATTTATTTTATAATAAATATTTCTAAATAAATACAATAATAAATAATTAAAATGAATATTTAAAAATATAATAAATAGCAATAAAAAATAGATTTTTTTATTATTAAGTAGTATTTAGTGGTTTAATGGTTTTTGTATTTAGGCATTACGGGGTTTAGGAGTTTACTGATTTAACTTTATATGCATTTAGTAGGGCTGCCCATGGGACTCGGAGATTCGCAACCCAAACCGAAGTCTTGTCCCGAAAGAATCGAGGCTGAGAAAATTCCGTTGACTTTGACTTTTCCCGTCCCGTTCTGTAACGTATTTTTTCTTTTGGGATGGTTCCGGATCTTAAGCAATATCCATCCCGAGAACCGTCCCATCCTAAAAAATAGATACAAGAACCAGGAATACATACATACATATATATATATATATATAACATGAAGATGCCACCAATTCTGCTACTGCCCACCCAAATTGGACACAACGTTTGATGTTCCAATGAGTTCCATGCCACCTCATGCTTTTCCAACCGTGTTTAGTTAGGTCTAGCCCTTGTCCGTCACACTTATGGTTGTCTCCTCCGTGTCCCAAATGCCACCATCCTTTTGATTTGTTTTTTTGATCAGAATTGAGTGATTAATTATTATTATTATGTTTCTCAGTCAATTTTGTTGAGTATTGGTTGTGGTGTTGTGGTTGGGCCTAATGAGTGGGCAGAATGTGTTACAGTCAGTTTTGTAGAGCTTACTTGTTTGAAATATTTATATGTATTTATGCTTAACATATCATATTAATTAATGGCAATGCAGATGGCATAATCCAGTGGTAAACAAAAAATATTATAAATTGAAGATGATCACATCTCAAATGATCAAAGTACTGGTAAATCCAATCATCATCCTTTCAAGAACCTTCCAATTGTTATGGCAGGTACTTAAATTCCAATTGTAAAAGAAAGTCACGGTACATCTGAACCTCAAGCTCATACAAAGTTTAAGTCTGTTGTTTGGAAAACTTATGAGATATTAGTTGATTCAAAGGGAAATGAAACTGGTAGGGCAGCTTGTGTATGGTGTAGGAAAGAATATTTGGCAAAAAGTGATCAAGTTACTTCAAGTTTATGAAAATACTAGAGAGAGACTTGTCGGAAATTTCCACACAAAAAAGAATTAATAGAAGCTCACAAATGTAAAGACAAGTCACAATCTTTGTTGAGTTTCACTATAGGTACTAGTTCAGAGAATAACAAATTAACTTGTTGGCAATTTGATCAACAACTAGTTAGGGAGGCTTTGGTTAAAATGATCATAAAATATGATTTGCCTTTTTGTTTTGTTGAGATGGATGAGTTTAAGGAGTTTTGTGATGTTAGTGTGCCTCAATTTAAAATTTCATCTAGGCACTCTATACTGAGGGATTGTTTTTCTTTCTTTGTGAAGGAAAACAAGAAATTATTTGATAGCATATCATCTCATTGTTGTAGAGTTTCATTGACTACCAACACTTGGACTAGCATTTAAATTTTTCTTATATATGTTTGACTGCTCATTTCATTGATTCTCAATGGAATGTCCATAAAAGGCTTTTGAACTTTTGTGAAATTAAAACTCATTCTAGAGTTAATATAAGAAATGTATTGAGTTTTGCATGAATGAAAGGGTTTTGAGAAAGTTGATGTGCATTACTGTTGACAATGCATCAAATAATGATGTTGCTGTTGAATAATTGAAAAATAGCTTGTAAAGAAAAGTGTTATACCTTTGAGAAGCGAGCATTTTCATATAAGATGTTGTGCTCATATCCTAAACTTAATTTTCAGAGATGGCATTGCAGTAGTTGAGGGTGCTATTCAAAAAATTAGAGGTGTGGTGAAATATATGAGGAGCAGTCCTAAACGATTAGATATGTTTAAATTATGTGTTGAAGAAGCAAACTTGACATATGGATCTTCATTGCAATTAGATTATCCTACAAGATGGAATTCAACTTATTTGATGCTACAAACTAATATAAAATATCAAAAATAATTTGATAAGTTGGAGGAAAAAGACAAAAGGTTTTTAAAAAATTTTGGTTCAAACGTTCGAACTGAGAGAGACTGAACAAACGCCAAAATTTTGGCTCATTTCTTGAATACTTTTTATGAGGTAACGTGTAAATTTCTTGGATCATAATATTCTACCTTTAGTGTTTATTTTTCTAAGATTATTCTAATTTTGAAAAAAATAGAGCTTTGTGAAAATAGTAGAGATACAATGGTGTCTGAAATGGGTATGAAAATGAGGCATAAATTCAACAAATATTGGGGTTCTCTTCAGTCAACAAATATTATGCTTTTTGTAGCAGTAGTCTTGGATCCTAGATATAAGCTCAAATATCTCAAGGTTAAGTACACTTAGCATTATGGAGAGGAATTGGCTAAAAATTTGGTGAAAAAGTTTATAAATGCTTTAAATGAGATGATGGATGATTATAAAGATTTAAATGAAGTTCAATCAAAAGAAGATGATTTCTCTTCTACTGTGTTGAAGAAAAATGAAGATTTCTTTGATGGTAGTGATACTTATGTTGATTATTTTTTTTGTTGAATAGGAGAAAGAACAAGAAGTTGCAGCTTTGGAAGAGTTGGATAGGTACTTAGAGGACAAATTTGAAAAAAATAGAATTAATTTTGATCTACATTTAGCACTAGGGGGTGAGCTTTAGATAAATTTATTTCTTGAACACCTATTACAACTGAAGTTTTCATATGTCTACAAGTTTGGTTGAGAAGCTCATACTAACCTATTGAAATTAAAGAATTAGTTCAATACCTCTTGATGATAATGAATCATGTTAGTATATAATATTTAGTAATAATAATTATTATAACAATATATAATATAAATAAAATATCAACAAATTTATTGATAGATATTATAATAATGATCAATAAATAAATTAATAAACTTGTATTTATAAGAATGATATAAATTAAAATATAATTGTAAAATCTAAAATGATTCAAAATCAAAATAAGATATATTACTAAATAATAATTTTTTATTTTTAAAATTTTTCCTGTTTTAATGAGCATTTTTTTATGAAAAATAAATTATTTAAATTATATATGTCTCACTAATAATTTATTTTGTAATTAATATTTCTATTAAAATAAACTGATAAATAATTTATATATGTCACACTAATGAATATTTAAAATTATAATGAATACTAATAAAGCTGAGATTTATGATTTATTATTTAGACTAAACTAATTTAATGTGTTAAGTATTTATGAGCTTCGGGGTTTAGGAGTTTAGTCATTTTAGTATATAGTCATTTAGTGGTTAAAGGTTTTATATAAAAAATAAAATAACAAAAAATTTATTTTTTTTATTTTTTCTAATTTTTGAAGGTTATAACCTTTGAAAATATAATAATTTTTAAATTTTTCTTTTTGAAAAGTGAATACAATATGAATCTATAATAATCTTAATAATTATATATCATATAAATTAAATATAAACTATTTTATTGATATTTATTATAATAATGATCATAAAAAAGTAATAACCAATTATTAATAAGATAAATATTGTTTAAAATATATTTGCAAAACCTAAAATGACTCAAAATCAAATTGAAATATTTTACTAAATATTAATTTTAAATTTTTAAATTTTTGGATCCATTAATATGCCTATATATTTTTTAATGAAAAATAAATTATTTAAATTATATTTGTCTCACTAATATTTTATTTTTTAATTTATATTTTTATAAAATTAAACAAATAAATAATTAAAATGTATATTTAAAATTATAATGAATACTAATAAAAATGAGATTTATTATTATTATTTAGAGTTTAACTATTTAATTGTTTAAGTTTTTTGTTGTTTTCGGGTTAAGGTGTATAATAATTTATATGTTTACACATTTTCGTGTTTATAGGTTTTATTTAATCAAAGAAATAAAAAAAAATTATTTTTATGAATTTTCGTGATTTTCAAAGGTTATAACCTTTAAAAATATAATAATTTTTTAAATGTTCTAAAATATGAATACAATACTTAGTTATAATAATCTTAATAATTATATTTGTTGTTGATTCAATATAAAAAAATGTATTAATATATATTATAAAAATGATCAAAAAATAAATTAATAAATTATTATTAATAAGATAAATATTAATTAAAATATATTTGCAGAAACCAAAATAATTCCTAATCAAAGTAAATTATATTACTAAATAAAATTTTAAATTTTTGAAATTTTGTTTATTTTTATAAGCTTATTTTTTTTCATAAAAAATAATTTATTTAAATTATATCTGTCTCACTGATTATTTATTTTGTAATTAATATTTCTATAAAAATAAACTACAAAATAATTAAAATAAATATTTAAAATTATAATGAATACAAATAAAAATGAGATTTATTATTTATTATTTAGGTTATATAGGTTTAATAGTTTAAATATTTAGGGGGTTTTGGGACTTAGGAGTCTAGAGATTTAAATGTTTAGGCATTTAGTGCTTTATAAGTTTTGTTTAAATAATAAAATAAGTAAAAATTATTTTTGTGATTTTTTATCATTTTTGAAGGTTATAAGCTTTGAAAATATAATAATTTTTAAATTTTTTTCAAATATAAATATAATATTTAGTTATTATTACTTAATAATTATAAGACATTTTAATTGAATATAAGTAATTTTATTGTTCGATTTTATAAAAATGATCAAATAATAAATTAATAAACTATTATTAATAAGATCGATCGCAATTAAAATAGAATTGCAAAACCTATATATAATGATTCAAAATCAAAGTAAATTATATTACAAAATAATAATTTTTTGTTTTTAAATTTTTACTTCTTTATATATAAGCTTATTTTTTTTTGATTAAAAATAAATTATTAAAATTATATTTGTCTCACTCATTATTTATTTTGTGATTGATATTTCTATAAAAAATAAACAAATAAATAATAAAAATGAATATTTAGAATTATAATGAATACAAATTAAAATGAGATTTATGATTTATTATATATGCTATACCGGTATAATGGTTTGATTATTTAGGAGTTTTGTCATTTAGGATTTTAGCAATTTAGGTTTTTAGGAATTTAGTTGTTTATAGGTTTTATTTATATAATAAAAGTTTAAAATTCTTTTTTTGATTTTTTTGATTTTCAAAAGTTATAATCTTTTAAAATAAAACAATTTTTAAAATTTTTTGAAATGTGAATGCAATGTATAATTATATTAATCTTACTAATTATATATCATATAAATTCAATATAAATAATTTTAATGATAGATATTCAAATAATGATCAAAAAATAAATTAATTATCTATTATTAATAATATAGATATCAATTATAATATAATTACAAAACCTAAAATAATTCAGAAGCAAAGCAAAATATAATACTATATAATAATTTTTTGTTTTGAAATTTTTTTTTGCTTTTAAAAAGATTATCTATATTATTTTGATGAATAATATTTTATATAAATAATATTTATATAACTCATAATTTATTTTGTAATTAATATTTATATAAAAATAAACAAATAAATAATTAAATTTGAATATTTAAAATTAAAATGAAAAAAAAAATGAGATTTATTCTTTAATATTAAGGATATACCTATTTAATTTAAATTTGATCTGTTCACTAATAATTTATTTTGTAATTAATATTTCTATAAGAATAAACTGATAAATAATTAAAATAAAAATTAAAATTATACTGAATAATTAAAATAATTTATTTTGTTTCTCTTTCAACTCTAGAATAATTGCTAAAGCTCTAACCAAAATAATAAGAACTTTTACTTTATCTCTATTATGTCTCATCATATATGATGCTGAATCACTCGGCTATCAATGGCAATTTTACTTATGTACGCTAACAAACTAAACCAAAGTTGTACACCTATGTGTTGAAATAGCTAGTTGTTGAGGATGCTATTTATATTGATTATTGTAATTTCTTCTAAAATATCTTTCATGCACACACTCAAAGCAATTTTTTTAAAACATAGTTCACCTCTAAATAAATAAGCACCTTGTAGCCTATTAGAAAAAACTAGCCCCTGGGTGGTTTGAGCAGGGCAAGAAGTATGAGCTCTCTTTCAATCAAAAATCAAAAAATTTATTTTATTGGCATGTCTAAGCCTTTTTTTATATCCACATGGATATGAAAAGTATCATTTCTTTCTTTTTATATTAAATGAGTTATGTATACAAGCTCACAATACCCAAAAAGGTATAAATGAATCATATTCAAATGTATAAAAGGTTTTAATCATTGCTCAAAATAGTAGTCTTGCATATTGACACTTGAGGTCACAAATCAAAGTAAAAAGCCATAGTGATATTTCCAATCCCAAGAATTTTATCTATAAAAAGTTATGAAGAGTAGTACTCGAGCTTTAACTATTTCTAGGGTCATGACTTTTGCTCTTGAGGAATGTCCAAAGTAACAATCATTCCTAGTGCATTGACTTTGCAATATAAAGATAAAATGCACAAGCTATGGTCATATCCAATTATGCGACCAAGTATTATAGTGATAAAATATGTATTCATGATCATTCTTAGTATCATAACAATATGTTCTACAGAGAGACACAAGTTATGGCATATTCTCATCGATATGATTTTGTGTTCTAGAGACAAAATATACAATCATGACCATTGCTAATGCTATAATAATCTAAAGCAAGAAATAGAATGAATCCATAACTCACCCCTTGAGTCATGACTTTGTGTTACATATACAAAAAGATAAATCTGTGACATTCCCAAAAGTTGTGAATTTCATTTTAAATTTAACACTTAGTCATTTGATTATAAAAATGCAAAACATGAGATTTAGGATTTAGGGTTTATGGATTAGGGTTATAGTTTATGGTTTAAGGTTTAGTATTTAAAGTTTAGGGTTTAGGGTTTATGGTTGTTTTTTGTTTTTTTTGGAAAATACACACTTTATTTATCATTTAGGCACACAACTTACAATAGACTAAAAAGCTGACTAATTTAGGCTAGCCCACCTAATCTTATGCACCTTAATGATTCTATTCATAAAATACATAAAAAAACATAAAGCCTAATAATTCCAAGTGTACGAATACAACTAAAATCACCTGGAAATCCCGGACTTCATAGTTGGCATTTATTCATTATGTGCTCTGCGTCCATTCCATTCGGATTTCTCCAAGCCTTTGGAGGAACATGAATGATACAACATATTAAAAGTATGCAAATATAAGATTGTGCATGTGTGTGACATGCAGCATCAAGAATTTTCCTATGTCATTGCTATGCAATGGAATACATGTAAAACTAAATACCCATAAACCACAAGTCCATATTTACGGCACTTTGTCAATTCATTCTCTCCTCTGAATTCTACAATCTTTTGCTCTAATGATCCTCAAAAAAGTATCTCTTGGGTTAGAATGCTTCCTCCTCGAGCTCCAACAAGTGGCTGTATGTTGCACCGACAAAATATCAAAAAATATGCATGCATCGGGGTGCATGTGTAATGGGTCCATCTCATAGTCTAATTATCTACGCGTACAACCAAGCTAGAATACAAGTAAAATTACAATATACTATAAAGATTGGTCTTTTGCTCCCGGAAGTGTAATATCGCCTAATGTATATTTACAAAATGCAATAATAGGCCCGACTTAGAGATACTCATGGGTCTAGTTGCCCTCATTGCATGCTACATAGAGAATAGACTAGATTGTGTGTGTGAGTATGTCATGATCCGTCTCTACAAGTACATTGTGAATCAAATCCAAAATACAAATAAGACTGCAAACATTAACTACAAGTTTGAATCTTTCGCTCCCGTGTGGCTGGTCTGGACTCCATTGCTTACTCTTCCTGCTTGGTGATGATTCAGATTTTTCCAGCTCTCCAATTTATAATGGATTACCCGCTACTCCTGTTTGGCGACGGTTGGGTGGCCCTCTATGCTGCCTGATAGAGCTAGTGGGTCCCACTCGTAGCTACTCCTATGTTTACTCCAGACCACTTTGCTCGGTTTCATTGGTTTTCTGAATGTTATCATCCAGGCTTGATAGCGGGGCCCTCTACAAGCTGGTGGCCCATACCTCTTGCTGCTTCCAGGACTTGCTGGCCCCTCTAAATGCGACAACAAAATCGACAAAAATATGTGCACGTGTGTACTGTGGTCTATCACTATGTGTGTGTGGTGCAGAAGTATCAGGGTTTAGAAGTTTAGTAATTTAAGTATTTAGCTATTTTGTGGTTTATTGGTTTTATTTAAATAATTAAAAAACAAAAAAATTATTTTTATGATTTTTTCTCAGTTTCAAGGTTATCACAATTGAAAATATTATAATTTTTAAATTTTTTTTCAAATGTTAATACAATATTTAATTATAATAATCATAAAAATTAAATATCAGGTAAATTTAATATAAATAATTTTATTGATCTATATTATAAAACTGATCATAAAATAGATTAATAAACTATTATTAATATGATAGATATTAATTAAAATATATTTGCAAAACCTAAAACGATTCAAAATCAAAGTAAAATATATTACTAAACGATTCAAAACCTAAAACTATTATCTATTGATAGATATTTATATATTATTTATAAATACTTAAACCTTAAAAGATGGTTTAAAAGTTTAAGTATTTAAGGGTTTTGGGGTTTTGGGGTAAAAGAGTTTAATTATTTAACCGTTTAGGCTTTTAGTAGTTTATAGGTTTTATATAAATAATAAAATAACAAATAATTTATTTTTGGATTTTATCTCATTTTCAAAGATGATAACCTTTAAAAATATAATAATTTTTAAATTATTTTCAAATGTAAATATAATATTTATTTATAATAATCTTAATAATTATATATCATGCAAATTCAATATAAATAATTTTATAGATAAATATTCTAATAATGATCAAAAAATATACTAATAATCTATTATTAATATGATAGATATCAATTAAAATATAATTACAAAACCTAAAATGATTCAAAAGAAAAGCAAAAAATATTAGTATATAATATTTTTTTGTTTTTAAATTTTTTTTTCTTTTAAAAAGTTTATCAATAATTTTTTTATCAAAAATAATTTATATAAATTATATTTGTCCAACTCAATTTATTTTATAATTAATATTTATATATAAATAAATAAATAACTAAAATGAATATTTAAAATTATAATGAAAAAATAATGAGATTTATTATTTATTATTTAGGGATACTGGTTTTAATTAAATTAGATCTGTCTCACTAATAATTTATTTTGTAATTAATTTTTCTATAAAATAAATTGATAAACAATAAAAATAAAAATTTAAAATTATACTGAATAAAAATTAAAATGAGATTTATGATTTATTATTAATGTTTACCAGTTTAATGATTTAAGTATTTAGAGGTTTTGTCATTATAAGTTTAGCGAATTATGTTTTTAGGCTTTTAGTGGTTTATAGGTTTTATTTAAAAAAATAAAATAACAAAAAATATATTCTTATTATTTTTTGATATTTTTAAATGTTATAACCTTTCAGAAATAATAATTTTTAAATTTTTTTGAAAAGTGAATACAATATTTAGTCATAATAATCATTATATTTATATATCATATAAATTCAATATAAACAATTTTATTGATAAATATTCTAATAACGATCAAAAAATAAATTTATAATCTATTATTAATAGGATAGATTTCAATTAAAAAAAAGATAGATATCAATTAAAATATAATTATAAAACCTAAAATGATTCAGAAGCTAATCAAAATATATTATATAATATTTTTTTGTTTAGAAACTTTTTTTTATTTTAAAAAGTTTATCAATAATTTTTTGATGAAAAATAAAATATATAAATTATATTTGTCTAACTCAATTTATTTTTTAATTAATATTTATATATAAATAAACAAATAAATATTTAAAATAAATATTAAAATTAAAATGAAAAAAAATAAGATTTATTATTTATTATTTAGGGAAACCTAGTTTATTTGAAATTAGATATGTATCACTAATAATTTATTTTGTAATTAATATTTATATAAAAATAAACTGATAAATAATTAAAATAAAAATTTAAATAATATTTAATATTTATTTTTAATGTATACCAGTTTAATGGTTTAAGTATTTAATGGTTTAAAATTAAAATTATTTAAGTATTTAATATTTTCATAGGTTATAACCTTAGAAAATATAATAATATTTACAATTTTTTGAAATTTGAATACAATATTTAGTTATAATAATATTAATTATTATATATCATATAAATTCAATATAAATAATTTTATTGATAGATAATATAATAATGATTAAAAATTAAATTAATAAACTATTAATAAAAAGATAGATATTAATTAAAAAATAATTACAAAACCCAAATTGTTCCAAAATTAAAGTAAAATATATTACTGGATAATAATTTTTAATTTTTAAATTTTTACTCCTTTTATAAGAGTATATTTTTTTATTAAAAATAAATTAATTAAATTATATTTGTCGCACTCATACTTTATTTAATAATAAATATTTCTATAAAAATAAAGTAATAAATAACTAAAATGAATATTTAAAATTATAATAAATAGAAATAAAAATTAGATTTATTAACTATTAAGTAGTATATAAAAGATTAATGGTTTATGTATTTAGGCATTATAAGGTTTAGGAGTTTACTTATTTAACTGTGTATGCATTTAGTGGTTTATAGTTTTTATTTAAAAAAATTATTAAAAAAAAAATTTTTTATTATTTTTTGATATTTTCAAAGGTTAACATTTGAAAATTTAATAATTTTAAATTTTTTTCAAAAGTGAATAAATATCTATTTATAATAATCATAATAATTATATATCATATAAATTCAATATAAATAATTTTATTGATAGATATTTTAATAATTATAAAAAAATAAATTAAAAATCTATTATGAATAAGATTGATATTACTTAAAATATAATATCAAAACCTAAAATGATTCAAAAGTAAAGCAAAATATATTACTTAATAATAATTATTTGTTTTTAAATTTTTATTCTTATTATAAGCTTATCTATTTTTTCATGAAAAATAATTTTTATAAATTATATTTTTAACTCATAATTTATTTTATAATTAATATATATATATATAAATAAAAATCTAAACAATCAAAATGAATTTTTATAATTATAATGAAAACAAATAAAAAAATGAGATTTATTAATTATTATTTAGGGTATACCCATTTAAACGATTATCTATATAGGGGTATCTAGATTTTGTACTTGAGTTATTTAAGTGTTTAGGCATTTAGTGATTTATAGGTTTTATTTAAATAATTAAATAATATAACAAATATTTTTTTTTGTTTTTTTAAATGTTCAAAGGTTATAATCTTTGAAAATAAAATAATTTTAAAATTTTTTTCAAAAGTGATTACAATATTTAGTTATAATAATAATTAAATTTATATATCATATAAATTTAATATAAATATTTTTATTGATATATTTCTAATAATGGTCAAAAAATAATTTAATAATCTATTATTAATAAGTTAGATATCAATTAAAATATAATTATAAAACCTAAAATGATTCATAAACAAATTAAAATATATTACTATATAATAGTTTTTTGTTTTTAATTTTTTTCTTCTTTTAATAAGTTTATCTAAATTTTTTTGTTGATCAATAATTTATATAAATTATATTTTTTTAACTTATAATTAAATTTGTAATTAATATTTATATAAAAATAAACAAATAAATAATTAAAATGAATATTTAAAATTATAATGAAAAAAATAAAAATGATATATATTATTTATTATTTAAGATTTACATGTTTAGAAAATTTATCTATTTAGTGTTTTTGAGATTTAGAAGTTATAGATTTAAGAATTTAGAAATTTAATGGTTTATAGCTTTTATTTAAACAATTAAATAACACAATTTATTTTTGATATTTTTTTCAAATTTTCAAATGTCAACATTTGAAAATGTAATAATTTTAAAATTTTTTAAAAATGTGAATACAATATTTAGTAATAATAATTATTATCACTATATATAATATAAACTAAATATATACAATTTTATTGATAATATTATATGAATTATCAAAAAATAAATTAATAAACTATTATTAATATGATAGATATAAATTAAAATATAATTTAAAACCCTAAAATGATTCAAAATGAAAGTAAAATTTATTACTAAATAAAATTTTTTTTTAGTTTTTGCATCATTTTATAGGCTTATATATTATTTTGTTGAAAAATATATTATTTAAATTATATTTGCTACTCATAATTTATTTTGTAATTAATATTTCTATAAATTATATAAAATATATTTAAGGTTTACGAGTTTAAAGGTTTATGTATTTATGGGCTTCGGGGTTTAGGAGTTTAGAGGTTTTGTCATTTAGGACCTTAGCGATTTATGTTTTTAGGCAGTTAGTGGTTTATAGGATTTATTTAAATTATGATATAACAAAAAATTTATTTTGATATTTTTTCACATTTTCAAAGGTTATAACCTTCGACAATATAAAAATTTTAAAATTTTTTAAAAATGTTAATATAAGATTTAGTAATAATAATCATTATAATTATATATAATATAAACTAAATATAAACAATTTTATTCATAGATATGATATCAATTATAAAAAAATAAATTAATATGTTATTATTAATATGATAGATATAAATTAAAATATAATTGCAAACCCTAAAAATATTCAAAATCCAAGTAAAATTTATTACTAAATAATAAGTTTTTTTTTAATTTTTTGCTTCTTTTTATAAGCTTATATTTTTTTTTGATGAAAAATAAATTATTTAAATTATATTTGTAACACCATTAATTTATTTTGTAATTAATATTTTAATAAATTATTTAAATTATATTTAAGGTTTTCAAGTTTAAAGGTTTAAGTATTTAGGGGTTTTTTGTTTAGGGGTTTAGAGGTTTAAGTGTTTAGGCATTTAGTGGTTCATAAGTTTTATTTAAACAATGATATAACAAAAAATTTATTTTTAGTATTTTTTTAATTTTTGAAGGTTATAACCTTTGAATATATAATAATTTTTAAATTTTTTTAAAATGTAAATATAATATTTAGTTATAATAATCTTAATAATTATAAGTAATTAAAATTCAATATAAATAATTACATTACTAGATATTATAATAATGATCAAAAAAAATTTAATAAACTATTATTAATAAGATAGATATTATTTAAAATATATTTGCAAAATCTAAATTTATTCAAATTCAAAGTAAAATATATTACTTAATAATAATTTTTTTAATGTTTTGCATTTTTCATAACTTTATATTTTTGGTATTATAAATAAATTATTTAAATTAATTTGTCTTACTCATAATTTATTTTGTAATTTATAATTCTATAATAATAATCTAATAAATAATTAAAATAATAATTTAAA
>JAREIK010001817.1:42709-76815 GCA_029783825.1 Sapria himalayana
TAATATTTTAATAAATTATTTAAATTATATTTAAGGGTTAAGAGTTTAAAGGTTTAAGTATTTAGGGAGTTTTGTGTTTAGGAGTTTAGAGGTTTATGTGTTTAGGCATTTAGTGGGTCATAAGTTTTATTTAAACAATGATATAACAAAAAATTTATTTTTATTATTTTTTTAATTTTTGAAGGTTATAACCTTTGAATATATAATAATTTTGAAATTTTTTTCAAATGTAAATATAATATTTATTTATAATAATCTTCATAATTATAATTCATTTAAATTCAATATAAATACTTATATTGCTAAATATTATAATTATGATCAAAAAATAAATTAATAAACTATTATTAATAAAATAGTTATTATTTAAAAAGTATTTGCAAAATCTAAATTTATTCAAATCAAAGTAAAATATATTACTAATAATAATTTGTTTTAATGTTTTGTTTTTTTTACAACATTATATTTTTGTTATTAAAAATAAATTAATAAAATTATATTTGTCTTACTCATAATCTATTCTATAATTTATAATTCTATAATAATAAACTACTAAATAATTAAAATCAATATTTAAAATTATAATGAATACAAATAAAATTGAGATTTATTATTTATTTTTCAGGATATACCGGTTTAATGGTTTAAGTATTTATGTGTTTTGTGGTTTAATAATTTAGTGATTTAATTGATTATACCTTTAGTGATTTATAGTTTTTATTTAAAGAATGAAAAAACAAAAAATTTAATTTTTTGATTTTTATTAATTTTTAAAGGTTGTAACCTTTGAAAATATAATAATTTTAATTTTTTTTAATGTGAATATAATATTTAGTTATAATAATCTTAATAATTATATATAATGTAAACTCAATATAAATAATTTTATTGATAGATATTATAATAATGATCAATAAATAAATTAATAAACTTGTATTTATAAGAATGATATAAATTAAAATATAATTGTATAATCTAAAATGATTCAAAATCAAACTAAGATATATTATTAAGTAATAATTTTTTATTTTTAAAAATGTGACTCTTTTTATAAGCCTTTTATTTGATGAAAAATACATTATTTAATTATATATGTCGCACTAATAATTTATTTTGTAATTAATATTTCTATAAAAATAAACTGATAAATAATTAAAATGAATATTAAAAATTATAATGAATACTAATAATAGATTATAAAGTTATTTTTTGATCATTATTAGAATATTTATCAATAAAATAATTTATATTGAATTTATATGATATATAAATATAATGATTATTATAACTAAATATTGAATTCACTTTTGAAAAAAAATTTAAAAATTATTATATTTTCAAAGGGTATAAACCTTAAAAAATGAGAAAAAATAGAAAAAATAACTTTTTTGTTATTTCATTTTTTAAATAAAACCTATAGATCATTAAATGCTTGCTTGCTTAAATCAGTAAGCTTATAAATCCCGAAACCCTAAATACATAAAGATTTGAAAAGCTATATACTACTTAATAAATAATAAATCTCATTTTTATTAAAATTTATTAATTTTAAATATTCATTTTAATTATTTATAGTTTAATTTTTTTGAAAAATTAATTACAAAATAAATTTGGAGTGAGACAAATATTATTTAAATAATTTATTTTAATAAAAAAAATATAGATTTTAAAAAAAGAAGGAAAATTTTAAAAATTAAATATTAATATTTACTAATATATTTTGATTTGATTTGGAATCATTTTGTGTTATGTAAATATTTTTTAATTATATTTATATTATTAATAATAGGTTATTTATTTAATTTTTCATAATTATTATAATATCTATCATTAAAATTGTTTATATTGAATTTATATGATATATAATTAGTAAGATTGATATAATTATACATAGTATTCACATTTCAAAAAATTTTAAAAATAATTTTATTTTCTATGGTTATAACCTTTGAAAATTAGAAAAAATCCAAAAATAATTTTTTTATTTTTATTATATAAATAAAATCTATAAACCACTAAATACCTAAAAACATAATTTGATAAACACTTAAATGATAAAAATCCTAAATAATCAAACTATTAAACTGGTATACCACTTATAATAAATCATAAATCTCATTTAAATTTGTATTCATTATAATTTTAAATATTCATTTTAAATATTTATTAGTTTATTTTTTATAGAAATATTAATAACAAAATAAATAATGAGCGAGACAACTATAATTTTAATAATTTATTTTTAATCAAAAAAATATAAACATATAAAATGAAGTAATAATTTAAAAACAAAAAATTATTATTTAATAATATATTTTACTTTGATTTTGAATCATTATATATAGGATTTGAAATTATATTTTATTAGCTATCAATCTTATTAAGAATAGTTTATTAATTTATTATTTGATCAATTTTATAATATCTAACAATAAAATTACTTGTATTGAATTTAAATGTCATATAATTATTAAGATTATCATAACTAATAATTATATTTACATTTGAAAAAAATTTAAAAATTATTATATTTTCAAAGGTTATAAACTTCAAAAATGATAAAAAAATAACAAAAATAATTTTTTTATTATTTTATTATTTAAATAAAACTTTTAAACCACTAAATGCCTAAATATTTAAATCACTAGACTCCTAAACCCCAAAACCCCCTTAATAATTAAACCATTAAACCTATATAACCTAAATAATAAATAATAAATCTCATTTTTATTTGTATTCATTATAATTTTAAATATTCATTTTAATTATTTTTTAGTTTATTTTAAAAAAAATATTAATTACAAATTAAATAATGAGTGAGACATATATTATTTAAATAAATTATTTTTTATGAAAAAAGATATAAGCTAATAAAAATAAACAAAATTTCAAAATTTTAAAATTGTATTCAGTTATATAATTTACTTGATTTTGAATTATTTTGGGTTCTTCCAATATATTTTAAGTAATATCTATCTTATTAATAATAGTTTATTAATTTATTTTTTGATCATAAAAATAATAAATATTAATAAAATTTTTTATATTTTATCTACATCTAATATAATTACTAAGATTATTATAAATAAGTATTGTATTCATATTTTAGAACTATTAAAAAATTATTATATTTTCAAAGGTTATAATCTTTGAAAATCAAGAAAATTCAGAAAAATAAATTTTTTGTTATTTCATTGATTAAATAAAACGTATAAATCAATAAATAAAACCTAAATGTGTAAACATATAAATCAATAAACTCAATAACCCCAAAACCACAATAAACTTAAACCATTAAATAGGTGTACCCTAAATAATAAATAATAAATCTCATTTTTATTAGTATTCATTATAATTTTATATATACATTTTAATTATTCATTAGTTTATTTTTATAGAAATATAAATTAAAAAATAGATTAATAGTGAGACAAATATAATTTAAAAAGTTAATTTTTAATCAAAAAATATATAAGCTTATAAATGGATACAAAAATTTAAAAAATTAAAATTAATATTTAGTAAAATATTTCACTTTTATTTTGAATCATTTTAGGTTTTGTAAATATATTTTAAACAATATTTATCTTATTAATAATTGTTTATTAATCTTTTGAATGATCATTATTACAATATATATCAATATAATTGTTTATATTGAATTTACATGATATATAATTATTAAGATTATCATAACTAAATATAGTATTCAAATTTAAAAAAAAAATAATAATTATTATAGTTTCAAAGGTTATAACCTTAAAATTGAGATCAAATAACAAAAAAAAATTTTGTTATTTTATTTTTTAAATAAAACCTATAAACTACTAAATTCCTAAACACTTAAATCACTAAATTCTTAAATCAAAAAAATCCTAAATATATAATCTTTTAAACCTGTATAATTTATCTTATTAATAATAGTTTTATTTAATATCTATCTTATTAATATATTTTAATTTGATTTTGAATCATTTTAGGTTTTACCAATAAATTTTATTAAATATTTATCTTATTAATAATAGTTTATTAATTTATTTTATTATCATCATCATAATATCTATAAAAAAAATTATTTATATTGAATTTACATAAAATATAATTATTTAGATTATTATAACAAAATAATATTTTCACATTTTAAAAAATTTAAAAATTATTAAGTTTTCAAATGTTTTAACTTTTGAAAATAAGAAAAAATAAAAAAAAAAATTTTTTGTTATTAGATTTTTTAAATAAAATCTATAAACCACAAAATACCTAAATTCTTAATGACTAAACTACTAAATCTCGAAGGGCATAAATACATAAGCCTTTAAATTAGTATACTCTAAATAATAAATAATAAATCTAATTTTTATTAATATTCATTATAATTTTAAATATTCATTTTAATTTTTGAACAGTTTATTTTTATTGAAATATTAATTACAAAATAAATTAGTAGTGAGATAGATATAATTTAAATAATTTATTTTTCATCAAAAAAATATAAGATTATAAAAAGAGGTAAAATTTTTAAAGCAAAATATTATTATTTAGTAATTTATTTTAATTTAATTTTGAAATATTTTAGATTTTGCAATTATATTTTAATTTATATCATTCTAATTAATAATAGTTTATTAATTTATTTATTGATCATTATTATAATATCTATTAATAAAATTATTTATATTGATTTTACATTATATATAATTAACAAGATTATTATAACTAAATATTATATTCATATTTAAAAAAAACTAAAAAGTATTATATTTTCAAAGGTTATAACCTTCAAAAATTAGATAAAATGACTTAAGGTATAAACACTTAAATTACTAAACCACAAAACACCTAAATATTTAAACCATTAAACCAGTATATCCAGAAGAATAAATATTAAATATCAATTTTATTTGTATTCATTATAATTTTATATATTCTTTTTTATTATTTATTAGTTTATTATTATAGAATTATAAATTATAAAATAAATAATGAGTGAGACAAATATAATTTAAATAATTTATTTTTAATAACAAAAATATAAACGTATAAAAAAAGCAAAACATTAAAAAAAATTATTATTTAGTAATATATTTTACTTTGATTTTGAATAAATTTAGATCTTGCAAATATATTTTAAATAATATCTATCTAATTAATTATAGTTTATTTAACTTTTTTGATCATTATTATAATATCTAACAATGTAATTATTATATATTGAATTTAAATGACTTATAATTATTAAGATTATTATAACTTAATATTATATTTACATTTGAAAAAATTAAAAATTATTATATTTTCAAATGTTATAACCTTTGAAAATGTTAAAAAATATCAAAAATAATTTTTTTTTATTTCATTATTTAAATAAAACCTATAAACCACTAAATGCCTAAAAACCTAATTCACTAAACTTCTAAATGAGAAAACCTCTAAATACTTAAAGCATTAAACTGGTATACATTAATAATAATTCATAAATCTCATTTTAATTTTTATTCAGTATAATTTTATATTTTTATTTTAATTATTGAACAGTTTATTTTTTTAGAAATATTAATTACAAAATAAATTATTAGTTAGACAGATATAATTTAAATTAAACCAGTATACCCTAAAAAATAAAGAATAAATATCATTTTTTTTCATTATAATTTTAAATATTCAATTTAATATTTATTTGTTTATTTTTATATAAATATTAAAAACAAAATAAATTAAGAGTTACACATATATAATTTTTATAAATTATTTTTCATCAAAAAAATATAGATAAACTTTTTAAAAGAAAAAAAAATTTCAAAATAAAAAATTATTATATAGTAATATCTTTTGCTTTGCTTCTGAATTATTTTAGGTTTTTTAATTATATTTTAATTGATATCTATCTTATTAAATATATATTATTAATTTATTTTTTGATCATTATTAGAATATTTTTCTATAAAAATATTTATATTGAATTTATATGATATATAATTATTAATATTATTTTAACTAAATATTGTATTCACATTTCAAAATATTGTAAATATTAATATATTTTCAAATGTTATAACCTATGAAAATGAAAACAAATTATTGAAACTTATGTTATTTTATTTTTTTATATAAAACCTATAAACCACTAAAACCCTAAAAACATAAATTGCTAAACTTCTAACGACAAAACCTCTAAATACTTAAACTATTAAACTAGTTTACATTAATAATAAATCTTAAATCTCATTTTAATTTTTATTCAGTATAATTTTAAATTTTTATTTTAATTATTTATCTGTTTATTTTTATAGTAATATTAATTACAAAGTAAATTATTAGTGAGACAGATTTAATTTAAATTAAACCTGTATCCCTAAATAATAAATAATAAATAATAAATCTCATTTTTATTATTATAATTTTAAATAATCTTTTTAATTATTTATTTGTTTATTTATATATAAATATTAATTACAAAATAAATTATGAATTTGAAAAATATAATTTATATTAATTATTTTTCATCAAAAAAATATAGATAAACTTATTAAAAGAAGAAAAAATTCAAAAACAAAAAATTATTATATAGTAATATATTTTTCTTTGGTTCTGAATCATTTTAATTTTTGTAATTATATTTTAAAGATTATTTATCTTATTATTAAAAAAATATTAATTTTTTTTGATTATTATTAGAATATTCATCAATAAAATTATTTATATTGAATTTATATAATATATAAATATAATGATTAGTATAACTAAATATTATATTCACATTTAAATAAAATTTAAAAATTATTATATTTTCAAAGGTTATAACCTTTGAATATATCAAAAAATAATACAAATATATTTTTTGTTATTTTATTTTTAAATAAAACCTATAAACCACTAAATGCTATGGGTGCTCATGGGACGGGACGCAATTAGGATTACAAATAATCAGTCCCTTCCCACAGTTCGAAGATTTTTTTTTTGAAGATCCAGATTCATCCCATAGGTTTAAATAATTTATATAAATTATTTTTCATCAAAAAATTATAGATAAACTTTTTAAAAGAAAAAAAATTTTAAAAACAAAATATTATTATTTAGTAATATATTTTTCTTTGCTTCTGAATAACTTTCATTTTGTAATTATATTTTAATTGATATCTATCTTATTTATAATAGATTATTAATTTATTTTTTGATCATTATTAGAATATTTATCAATAAAATTATTTATATTGAATTTACATGATATATAATTATGAAGATTATTATAACTAAATATTATATTTACATTTGAAATTAATTTATAAATTATTTTATTTTTAAAGGTTATAATCTTTGAAAATGAGATAAAATCACAAAAATAAATTTTATGTTATTTTATTGTTTATATAAAACCTATCAACTACTAAATGCCTAAACTATTAAATCATTAAACTCCTAAACCCCAAAACCCCAAAACCCTTAAATACTAAACATTTAAACCATCTTTAAAGGTTTAAGTATTTATAAATAATATATAAATATCTATCAATAAATAATAGTTTATTAATTTATTTTTCGATCATTATTATATTTATATTTATATTTAGTCTATTAATATCTATAAATAAAATTATTTATTTTTAATTTACATGATATATAATTATTAAGTTTATTATAACTAAATATTATAATCACATTTGAAAAAAATTTAAAAATTATTAAATTTATAAAGGTATAAGCTTCAAAATTGATAAAAAATCTGAAAAATAATTTTTTTGTTATTTAATTATATAAATAAAACATATAAACTACTAAATGACTAAACACTTAAATCACTAAACTCCTAAACTCCTAAATACATAAACCATTAAACCGGTATAACCTAAATAATTAATCATAAATCTCATTTTTATTTGTCTTCATTATAATTTTAATATTCATTTTAATTATTTATTAGTTTATATTTATAGAATATTAATTGCAAAATAAAATTATGAAGAGACAAATATAATTTATATAATTTATCTTCATCAAAAAAATTTATAATCTTATAAAAAGAATCAAAAATTTAAAAATAAAAAATTATTATTTAGTAATATATTTTACTTTTATTTCTAATCGTTTTAGGTTTTTCAAATATATTTTAATTAATATCTATCTTATTAATAATAGGCTATTAATTTATTTTATGATCAGTATTATAATATCGATCAATAAAATTACTTATATTAAATTTACATGATATTTAATTTTTATGATTATTATAATTAAATATTGTATTAACATTTGAAAAAAAATTAAAAATTATAAAATTTTTGATGGTTATAACCTTGAAAATGAGAAAAAATCATAAAAATAATTTTTTTATTATTTAATTATTTAAATAAAACCTATAAACAACAAAATACCTAAATACTTAAATAACTAAACTTCTAAACACCAATACTACTACATCACACACACATAGCAATGGACCATAGTACACACGTGCACATATTCTTGTCCATTTTGGTGTAGCATTTAGAGGGGCCAGCAAGTCCTGGAAGCAGCCAGAAGTATGGACCAACAGCTTGTAGAGGGCCCCATTAGCAAGGCGGAATGATAACATTAAAACAACTGACGAGACCGAGCAAAGTGGTCGGGAGTAAACCCAGGAGTAGCTAGGAGTGGGTCCCACTAGCCCTATCAGGTAGCATAGAGGGCCACCCAACCGTCGCCCAACAAGAGTAGCCGGTAATCCATGATTAATTGGAGAGCTGAAAAAATCCGAAGCATCACCAAGCAGGGCGAGTAATAATGGAGTCCAAGCTAGCCACACGGGAGCAAAGATTCAAACTTGTAGTTTATGTTTAAAGTCTTATTTGTATTTTGGACTTTGTATGCACCATGTACATGTAGAGATTGATCATGACATACTCACACACACAATCTTGTGTGTTTAAATGTAGCATGCAATGAGGGCAACTGGAGCAATGAGTAAGTGGGGCCCACTAATGCATTTTGTAAATACACATTAGGCGATGTTGGACTCCTGGGAGCATAAGACCCATCTTTATAGCAATTTGTAATTTTACTTGTATTCTAGCTTGTTTGTACGCGTAGATAATTAGACTATGAGATCAACCTCATCACACATGAACACCGATGCATGCATATTTTTTTATAATTTGTAGGTGCAACATACAGCCACTTCTTGGAGCTCGAGAAGGAATCATTACAACCCAAGAGATACTATTTTGAGGATCATTGGAGCAAAAGAATGTGGAATTCAGAGGTCAGAATGAATTAACAAAGTGCCGTAGATATGGACTTGTGGATTTATGGGTATTCAGTTTTACATGTATTCCATTGCATAGCAATGACATAGACAAATGCTTGATGATGCATGTCACACACATGCACAATCTTATATTTGCATAGTTTTAATATGGTGCATCATTCAGGTTCCTCTAAAAGGCTTTGACAAATCCGAATGGAAAGGATGCAGTGCGCATAATGACTCAATGCCAACTCTGAAGTCCGGTAATGCCAGGTGATTTTAGTTGTATTCGTATGCTTCGAATAATTAGGCATTATGTTTTTTTATGTATTTTATGCATAGAGTCATTAAGGTGCATAGGATTTGGTGGGCTAGCCTAAATTAGTTAGCTTTTTAGTCTCTTGTATGTTGTGTGCATAAATGATAAATAAAGCGTGTATTTTCCAAAAAAACAAAAAAAAAACCATAAACCCTAAACATTAAATCCTAAACCTAAAACCATAAACTATAACCTTAATCCATAAACCCTAAATCCTAAATCTCATGTTTTGCACATTTATAATCAAATGACTAAGTATTAAATTTAAATTGAAATTCACAACTTTTAGGAATGTCATAGTTTTATCTTTTTGTATATGTAACACAAAGTCATGGCTCAAGGGGTGAGTTATGGATACAGTCTCATTCTTGCTTTAGATAATTGTAGTATTAGCAATGGTCATGATTGTATATTTTGTCTCTAGAACACAAAATCATATCGATGAGAATATACCATAGCATGTGTCTCTCTATTGAACATATTGTTATGGCACTAAGAATGATCATGAATACATATTTAATCACAATAATACTGGGTCACAGTATTGGATATGACCATAGCTTCTACATTTTATCTTTATATTGCAAAGTCATTGCACTAGAAATGATTGTAACTTTGGACATTCCTCAAGAGCAAAAGTCATGACCCTAGAAATAGTTAAAGCTCGAGTACAACTCTTTATAACTTTCTATAGCTAAAATTCTTGGGATTGGAAATATCATAATGGCATTTAACTTTGATTTGTGACCTCAAGTGTCAATATGCAATACTAATATTTTGAGCAATGATTAAAACCTTTTATACATTTGAATATGATCCATTTACAACTTTTTGGGTATTGTGAGCTTGTATACATAACTCATTTAATATAAAAAGAAAGAAATGATACTTTTCATATCTATGAGTATATAAAAAAAGTGCATAGACATGCCAATAAAATAAATTTTTTGATTCTTGATTGAAAGAGAGCTCATACTTCTTGCCCTGCTCAAACCGCCCTGGGGCTAGTTTATTCTAATAGGCTACAATGTGTTATTTTTTTAGAGGTGAACTATGTTTTAAAAAAAGTGCTTTTAGTGTGTGCATGATATATAATTTAGAAGAAATTACAATATTCAATATATATACCATCCTCAACAACTAGCTATTTCAACACATAGGGGTACAACTTTGGTTTAGTCTATTAGCGTACATGAGTCAAATTTCCTTTGATAGCCCAGTGATTCAACATCAAATATGATGAGAAATAATAAAGATAAAGTAAAAGCTCATAATATTTTGGTTAGAGCTTTAGCAATCATTCAAGAGTTGAGAGAGGAACAAAATAAATTATTTTAATTATTCAGTATAATTTTAATTTTAATTTTAATTATTTATCAATGTATTTTTATAGAAATATTAATTAGAAAATAAATTATTAATAGACAGATATAACTTAAATTAAACCGGTATACCCTAAATAATAAATAATAAATAATAAATAATAAATAATAAATCTCATTTTTTTTTCATTATAATTTTTAATATTCATTTTAATTATTAATTTTTTATTTTTATATAAATATTAATTAAAAAATAAATTATGAGTTAGACAAATAAAATTTATGTAAATTATTTTTTAATCAAAAAAATATAGATAACCTTTTTAAAATTAAAAAAATTTGAAAACAAAAAATTATTATATAGTAATATATTTTGCTTTGCTTATGAATCATTTTATGTTTTGTAATTATATTTTAATTGATATCTATCTTATTAATAATAGATTATTAATTTATTTTTTGATAATTATTAGAATTTTTATCACTAAAATTGTTTATGTTGAATTTATATGATATATAAATATAAAGATTATTATAACTAAATTTTGAATTCACTTTTGAAAAAAATTTAAAAATTATTATATTTTCAAAGGTTATAACCTTTGAAAATATCAAAAAATAATAAAAATAATTGTTTTATTATTATATTTTTTAAATAAAAGCTATAAACCACTAAATGCATACACAATTAAATTAGTAAACAACTAAACCCCTGTAATACATAAATACATAAACTATTAAACTGTTATATAATACATAATAATTAATAAATCTAATTTTAATATCTATTTATTATTGTTATAAATATTCATTTTAATTATTAATTAGTTTATTTTTATAAAAATATTTATTATAAAATAAATTATAAGTGCGACAAATATAATTTAAATAATTTATTTTTAATCAAAAAATATATATACGCTTATATAATAAGTAAAATTTAAAAATTAGAAAATTTTATCCAGTAATATATTTTACTTTAATTTTGAATCAATTTGGGTTTTGTAAATATTTTTTAATTCATATATATCTTATTAGTAGTAGTTTAATAATTTAATTTTTGATCATTATTATAATATCTATCAATAAAATTATTTATATTGAATTTATATCATATATTCTTACTAATATTATTATAACTAAATATTGTATTCATATTTCAAAAAATTTTAAATATTATTATATTTTCAAAGGTTATAACCTTTGAAAATGAGAAAAAATTACAAAATTATTTTTTGTTATTTTATTGATTAAATAAAACCTATAAACCACTAAATGCCTAAAAACCTAAATCGCTAAACTTTTAAAAGTAAAAACCTCTAAATACTTAAAAGATTAAACATGTATACATTAATAATAAATCATAAATATCATTTAAATTTATATTCAGAAAGATTTTAAAATTTTATTTTAATTAATTTACAGTTTATTTTTATAGAAATATTAAATACAAAATAAATTATTAGTAAGACCGATCTAATTTAAATTAGATGGGTATACCCAAAATAATAAATAATAAATCTCATTATTTTTATTATAATTTTAAATATTCATTTTAATAATTTATTTGTTTATTTTTATATAAATATTAATTACCAAATAATTTATGAGTTACACAAATATAATTATATAAATTATTTTGCATCAAAAAATTATAGATAAACTTTTTAAAAGAAAAAAAAATTTCAAAACAAAATATTATTGTATAGTAATATATTTTGCTTTGCTTCTGTATCATTTTAGGTTTTGTAAATATATTTTAATTGATATATATCTTATTTATAATAGATTATTAAGTTATTTTTTCATCATTATTAGAATATTTATCAATAAAAATATTTATATTGAATTTAAATGATATATAAATATAATGATTATTATAACTAAATATTGTATTCACTTTTGAAAAAAAATTTAAAATTATTAAATTTTCAAAGGTTATAACCTTTGAAAATGTGAAAAAATAAAAAAATATTTTTTATTTGTTATTCTATTGTTTAAATAAAACTTATACCTCACTAAATGCTTAGTGATTTAAATCACTAAGCTACAAAATCCCGATAACTCTATATAGATAATCCTTTAAATCAGTATTCCTTAAATAATAATTTATAAATTTCAGTTTTATTTGTTTTCATTATAATTTAAAAAATTCATTTGGATTATTTAGTTTTTTATTTTTAAATGTGTCTTAATTATAAAATAAATTATGAGTTAAAAATATAATTTATAAAAATTATTTTTCATCAAAAATTTGATAAGTTTATACGAAGAATAAAAATTTAAAAAAAAATAATTATTTTTTACTAATATATTTTGCTTTGATTTTGAATCATTTTAGGTTTCGATATTATATTTTTAGAAATATCAATCTTATTCATAATAGATTTTTAATTTATTTTTTGATAATTATTAGAATATCTATCAATAAAATTATTTATATTGAATTTATATGATATATAATTATTATGATTATTATTAATAAATATTGTATTCACTTTTGAAAAAAATTTATAAATTATTATATTTTCAAAGGTTATAATCTTAAAAAATGAGAAAAAATAATAAAAATACATTTTTAGTTATTTTATTTTTTAAATAAAACCTATAGACCATTAAATGCTTTCTTACTTAAATTAGTAAGCTCATAAACCCCAAAAGCCCTAAATACATAAACATTTTAACATTTATAGTTTAATTATTTAGAAAAATTAATTACATAATAAATTTCAAGTAAGACAAATATTATTTAAATAATTTATTTTTAATCAAAAAAAAATATAAGCTTATAAAAAGAAGGACAAATTTAAAAATTAAATATTATTATTTAGTAATATATTTTGATTTGATTTTGAATTATTTTGTGTTATGTAAATAATCAACAAAATAATCAAACCATTAAACCGGTATAACACATATAATAAATCATAAATCTCATTTAATTTGTATTCAATATAATTTTAAATATTCATTTTAATTATTTATTAGTTTATTTTTATAGAAATATTTATTACAAAATAAATTATGAGTGCGCAAATATAATTTAAATAATTTATTTATAATGAAATAATATATATACGCATATAAAAGAAGTAAAAATTTAAAAATTTATAATTATTATATAGTAATATATTTTACTTTAACTTTGAATCAATTTGGGTTTTGTAAATATTTTTTAATTAATGTCTATCTTATTATTAATAGTTTATTAATTTTATTTGTAATCATTATTGTAATATCTATCAATAATATTGTTTATATTGAATTTATATGATATATAATAATTAATATTATTATAACTAAATATTGTATTCACATTTCAAAAAATTGTAAATATTATTATATTTTCAAAGGTCATAACCTATGGAAATGATAACAAATTATACAAATTTTTTTTGTTATTTTATATTTTTATATAAAACCTATAAACCACTAAAAGCCTAAAAACATAAATAGGTAAACTCCTAACGACTAAACTTCTAAAAACTTAAACCATTAAATTGATATACATTAATAATAAATCTTAAATCTCATTTTAATTTTTATTCAGTATAAATTTAAATTTTTATTTTAATTATTTATCTGTTTATATTTATAGAAAAATTAATTACAAAATAAATTATTACTGAGACTGCTCTAATTTAAATTTAACCGGTATCCTGAAATAATAAATATTAAATCTTATTTTTTTTTAATTATAAATTTAAATATTTATTTTAATTTTTTATTTGTTTATTTATATATAAATATTAATTACAAAATAAATCGAGTTAGGCAAAATAATTTATATAAATTATTTTTCATCAAAAAATTATAAATAAACTTTTTAGAAAAAAATAAATTTCTAAATAAAAAATTATTATATAGTAATATATTTTGCTTTGATTCTGATTCATTATAGGTTTTATTATTATATTATAAATGATATCTATCTTTTTTAATTGAAATCTATCTTATTAATAATAGATTATAAATTTAATTTTTCATCATTATTAGAATATCTAACAATAAAATTGTTTATATTGATTTTATATGATATATAATTATTAAAATTATTATAACTAAATATTGTATTTATATTTCAAAAAATTTTAAATATTATTATATTTTCAAAGGTTATAACCTATGAAAATGACAAAAAATTACCAAATTTTTTTTGTTATTTTATTGTTTTAATAAAACCTATAAAGCAGTAAATGCCTAAAAATATAAATTACTAAACTCCTAAATGGCAAAACTTTTAAATTCTTAAAACTATTAAATTGTTATACATAAATAGTAAATCATATATCTCATTTTAATTTTTATTAAGTGTAATTTTAAATTTTTATTTTAATTATTTATCAGTTTATTTTGATAGAAATATTAATTACAAATTAAATTATTAGTTAGATAGATATAATTTAAATTAAACCGGTATATCTTAAATAATAAATAATAAAACTCATTTTTTTTGAATTATAATTTTAAATATTCATTTTAATTATTAATTTGTATATTTTTATATAAATATTAATTACAAAATAAATTATGAGTTAAACAAATATAATTTATATAAATTATTTTTTATCAAATAAACATATAGATAATTTTTGAAAAACAAATTTCAAAGCAAAAAATTATTATATAGTAATATATTTTGCTTAGCTTCTGAATCATTTTAATATTTGTAATTAAATTTTAAATAATATATATCTTATTAATAATAGATTATTAATATATTTTTTGATCATTATTAGAATATTTCTCAATAAAAATGTTTATATTGAATTTATATGATATATAAATTTTATAATTATTATAACTAAATATTGTATTTAATTTTGAAAAAAGGTTAGAAATTTTTATATTTTCAAAGATGATAACCTTGGAACATGTGAAAAAATAAAAAAAATATATTTTTTTGTTATTTCATTGTTTAAATAAAACCAATACACCACTAAATGCCTAAACACTTAAATCACTAAACTACAAAATCACGATACCCCTATATAGATAATCCTTTAAACCGTTTTACACTAAATAATAAGTAATAAATCTCATTTTTATTTGTTTTCATTATAATTTTAAAAAATAATTTTGATTTTTAGTTTTTTATTTGTATATATGTATTAATTATAAAATAAATTATGAGTTAAATAAAGATTATTTTTCATCAAAAAATAGATAATCTTATAAAAAGAATAAAAATTTAAAAACAAATAATTATTATTTAGTAATATATTTTGCTTTGCTTTTGAATCATTTAAGGTTTTGATATTATATTTTAAGTAATATCAATCTTATTAATAATAAATTTTTAATTTATTTTTTGATAATTATTAGAATATCTATCAATAAAATTGTTTATATTGAATTTATATGATATATAATTATTATGATTATTATAAATAAATATTGTATTCACTTTTAAAAAAAATTTAAAATTATTATATTTTCAAAAGTTATGACCTTAAAAAATGAGAAAAAATAATAAAAATAATTTTTTGTTATTTCATTTTTTAAATAAAACCTATCGATCATTAAATGATTACTTACTTAAATCAGTAAGCTCATAAACCCCGAAACCCCTAAATACATAAACCTTTTAATAGATATATTCTACTTATTAAATAATAAATCTCATTTATATTTTTATTTATTATAATTTTAAATATTCATTTTAATTATTTATAGTTTAATTTTTTATAGAAATTAATTCGAAATAAATTTCGAATGAGACAAATAATATTTAAATAATTTATATTTAATAAAAAAAAAATATAAGCTTAAAAAAAGAAGGAAAGATTTAAAAATTAAATATTATTATTTAGTAATATATTTTTATTTGATTTTGAATCATTTTGTGTTATGTAATTATATTTTAATTATTATTTAGATTATTAATAATAGTTAATTTAATTTTTGATCATTATTATAATATCTATCATTAAAATTATTTATATTTAATTTATATGATATATAATTAGTACGATTTATATAATTATACATGGTATTCACAGTTCAAAAAATTTTAAAAATTATTTTATTTTCAAAGGTTATAACCTTTGAAACTCAGAAAAAATCAAAAAAAAAATTTTATTTTTATTATATAAATAAAACCTATAAACCACTAAATGCCTAAAAACATAAATTACTAAAGTTCTTGATCACAAAACTTCTAAATAATTTAACCATTAAACTGGTATACTATATATATTAAATAATAAATCTAATTTCTATTAGTATTCATTATAATTTTAAACATATATCTTAATTATTTATTAGTTTATTTTTATATAAATATAAATTAAAATATAAATTATTAGTGAGACAAATATAATTAAAAAAATTTAATTTTCATCAAAAAATATATAAGCATATAAATGGATACAAAAATTTAAAAATTTAATAATTTAATAATTTAAAATTAATATTTAGTAAAATATTTCATTTTGATTTTTAATCATTTTAGGTTTTGCAAATATATTTTAAACAATATTTATCTAATTAATAATTGTTTATTATTTTTTTATAATCATTATTATAATATATACCAATAAATTAATTTATATTGAAATTATATGATATATAATTATTATGATTATTAACTTCATATTGTATTCACTTTTCAAAAAAAATTAAAAATCATTATATTTTCAAAGGTTATAACCTTCAAAAATGAGAAAAAATAACAAAAATATTTTTTTTTATTTTTTAAATAAAACCTATAAACCACTAAATGACTAAATACTAAAATGAGTAAACTCCTAATCCCTGTAGTTCATACATACTCAAAACATTAAATTAGTATAGTCTAAATAATAAATCATAATTCTCATTTTTATTAGTATTCATTATAATTTTAAATATTCATTTTAATTATTTATCTGTTTATTTTTATAGAAATATTAATTACGAAATAAATTATTAGTGAGACAGATATAATTTAAATAATTTATTTTTCATCAAAAAAAAAATATAAGCTTATAAAAAGAAGCAAAATTTTAAAAATAAAAAATTATTTTTTACTAATTTATCTTATTTTGATTTTTAATCATTTTATATTCTACAATTATATTTTAATTTACATCATTCTTAATAATACTAGTTTATTAATTAATTTATAGATCATTAATATAATATTTATTATAAAATTATTTATATTTAGTTTACATTATATAAAATTATTAAGATTATTATACCTAAATATTTTATTCACATATAAAAAAAATTAAAAATAATTTTATTTTCAAAGGTTATAACCTTCAAAAATTAAAAAAAAAATCAATAAATTAATTTTTTGTTTTTTAATTCTTTAAATAAGAACTATAAATCACTAAAGGTCTAAACAATTAAATCATGAAACTCATAAACTACAAAACACCTAAATACTTAAACCATTAAACCGGTATATCTTGAATAATAAATAATAAATCTCAATTTTATTTGTATTCATTATAATTTTAAATATTCATTTTAATTATTTATTAGTTTATTATTATAGAATTATAAATTACAAAATAAATTATGAGTAAGAAAAATATAATTTAAATAATTTATTTTTAAAAACAAAAATATAAACTAATAAAAAAAGCAAAACATTAAAAAAAATTATTATTTAGTAATATATTTAAAATAATATATATCTTATGAATAATAGTTTATTAAATTGTTTTGATCATTATTATAATATCTAGCAATGTAATTATTTATATTGAATTTAAATGACTTATAATTATTAATATTATTATAACTTAATATTATATTTACATTTGAAAAAATTTAAAAATTATTACATTTTCAAATGTTATAACCTTTGAAAATGTGAAAAAATATCAAAAATATTTTTTTTGTTATTTCATTATTTAAATAAAACCTATAAACCACTAAATGCCTAAAAACATAATTCACTAATCTTCTATACGACAAAACCTCTAAATACTTAAACCATTAAACTGGTATACATTAATAATAATTCATAAATCTTATTTTAATTTTTATTCAGTATAATTTTAAATTTTTATTTTAATTATTTAACAGTTTATTTTTTTAGAAATATTAATTACAAAATAAATTATTAGTAAGAGAGATATAATATAAATTAAATCGGTATACCCTAAATAATAAAGAATAAATATCATATTTTTTCATTATAATTTTAAATATTCATTTTAATATTTATTTGTTTATTTTATATAAATATTAATAACAAAATAAATTAAGAGTTACACAAATATAATTTATAAATTTTATTTTTCATTAAAAAAATATAGATAAACTTTTTAAAAGAAAAAAAAAATTCAAAACAAAAAATTATTATATAGTAATATATTTTGCTTTGCTTCTGAATCATTTTAGGGTTTTTAATTATATTTTAATTGATATTTATCTTATTAATTATAGATTTTTAATTTATTTTTTTGATCTTTATTAGAATATTTTTCAATAAAAATGTTTATATTGAATTTATATGATATATATTTATTAATATTATTATAACTAAATATTGTATTCACATTTCAAAAAATTGTAAATATTATTATATTTTCAAAGGTTATAAACTATGAAAATGAAAACAAATTATAGAATTTTTTTTTCTTATTTTATTTTTTTATATAAAACCTATAAACCACTAAAGCCTAAAAACATAAATCGCTAAACTCCTAACGACAAAACCTATAAATACTTAAACTATTAAACTGGTATACATTAATAATAAATCTTAAATTTCATTTTAATTTTTATTCAGTATAATTTTAAAATTTTTATTTTAATTATTTATCAGTTTATTTTTATAGAAATATTAATTACAAAATAAATTATTAGTGAGACAGATCTAATTTAAATTAAACCGGTATCCCTAAATAATAAATAATAAATCTATTTTTTTATTATAATTTTAAATATTTATTTTAATTATTTATTTGTTTATTTATATATAAATATTAATTACAAAATAAATTATAAGTTTGACAAATATAATTTATATAAATTATTTTTCGTCAAAAAAATATAGATAAACTTATTAAAAAAAATTCAAAAACAAAAAATTATTATATAGTAATCTATTTTTCTTTGCTTCTGAATCATTTTAAGTTTTGTAATTATATTTTAATTAATATCTATCTTATTATTAATGGATTATTAATTTATTTTTTGATTATTATTAGAATATTTATCAATAAAATTTTTTATATTGAATTTATATAATATATAAATATAATGATTAGTATAACTAAATGTTGTTTATTATATTAGTATAACTAATATATAAATTATTATATTAGTATAAATTTAAAAATTATTATAATAAAAATAAATTTTTTGTTATTTTATTTTTTAAATAAAACATTTAAACCACTAAATGCTAGGGGAACTCATGGGACAGGATGCGATGGGGATTAAAATCCCCAGTCCCTTCCCATAGTTCGGAGATTTTTTTTAAGATCCAGACCCATTCCATAGAGTTAAAATATCAGGATTGGACGGGTTGGAGATCGGGGATTTTGGGTAGGAGAAAATGGTTCCGGGACGGAGTTAGGACATTTTTTTTCAATTTATTTTTTTCAAACCGGTCAAGTTAGTTCATATCGAAACCTTTTGTTGTACCATTTATCAGTCCTTATTTATGTATCTTTCAAACTCAAATTTGGCTAATTTTGTTTTGTCAAATAGGCTGAATACCACAAACGAGTTTCATTACCTTGTCAAAAGCTTTGATGTGCAAAAAAGGATAGAAATGTTAAATAGAATGGGACCGAGTTGTGTGCTTAATTTGGTTCTTTGTTTTTTCACAAGTTGGCTTTGTTCAGCCAAGTGAAAGTTAACCATAATAGCAATACTACATTCTTTAAACAAATACTTAAAATATTAAGGAATAGCTAAAGATGACCACAAACATTGGTAGCATCAATTACTACTTAAGTAATTGCTAAAATTAGGCAGCATTATATAACTAAAAAAATACAACTGATAACAACCATGATAATAATCATTTCAAAGGTCCGTCCCTGAACAAAAATGAAAATCTAAACCCAATTAATTATCTCTTCTACAACTCCTCCCTTTTATTCCTCCACTTTAAAATGACAACCAAAGATGAAAATGTGTTAATCATGTAGACATAAATTTCTAAGATGAAAGAGTAATAAAAAAACAAAATATTACCATATAAAATTTAATACCCATTCCAAATTTAGTTGGCCAACTATAGTTGGAAGAATATTTGGATCTTATGACCCCTCTAAAAATTGTAATTGAACCATATTTTATTAAAGTGAATGAATAATATAAGTAAAAGTTAAATTAAAATTTACAAGATTTGTATACTAACCTGATTCATTATCATCAAGGTCTTGAACTAATTCTTCAATTTCAATAGGTTTGTTTGAGCTTCTCAACCAATCTTGTAGACATATGAGAACTTCAGCTTTAATAGGTGTTAAAGAACTCCTAAAATTATCTAAAGTTCTCTCCCAAGTGCTAAATGTAGATTCGTAGGCCATAGTAGATGCTTGGATAGCAAAAACATCCCTTGCTACATTTTCCAAAGAAGGATACCTAACCTCATTTATCTTCCACCAGTTTAGAAGATCAAAATCAATTTTATTTTTTTCAAGTTTGTCCTCCAAGTATCTATCCAACTCTTCCAAAGCTACAACTTCTTGTTCTTTCTCCAATTCAACAAAAAACTCATCAACATAAGTATCACTACCATCAAAGAAATCATAATTTTTATTCAACACAGTAGAAGAGAAATCATCTTCTTTTGATTCATCTTCATTTAAATCTTTATAATCATCCATCATCTCATTTAAAGCATTTAAACCCTTTTTCACCAAATTTTTAGCCAATTCCTCTCCATAATTCTATGTGTACTTGACATTGAGATATTTGAGCTTATATCTTGGATCCAACACTACTGATACAAAAAGCATAATATTTGTTGACTGAAGAGAACCCCAATATTTGTTGAATTTATGCCTCATTTTTATACCCATTTCAGACACCATTGTATCTCTACTATTTTCACAAAGCTCAATTTTTTTCAAATTTAGAATAATCTGAGGAAAATAAACACTAGATGTAGAATATTATGAGCCAGAAATTTACAAGTTACCTCATAAAAAGTTTTCAAGAAACGAGCCAAAATTTTGGACATTTGTTCAGTCTCTCTTAGTTGGAATGTTTGAACCAAAGACCTTCAAAACCCTTTTGTCTTTGTCCTCCAACTTATCAAATTCTTTTTGATATTTTATATTTGTTTGTAGCATCAAATAAGTTGAATTCCATCTTGAAGGACGATCTAATTGCAATGAAGATTCATATGTCAAGTTTGCTTCTTCAACACAACTTAAACATATCTAATCTTTTAGGACTGCTCCTCGCATATTTCACCACAGCTCTAATTTTTTGAATAGCACCCTCAACTACTGCAATGCTATCTCTGACAATTAAGTTTAGGATATGAGCACGACATCTCATATGAAAATGCTCACCTCTCAAAGGTACAACACTTTTCTTCACAAGCCTTTTTTCCAATTGTTCAACTGCAACATCATTATTTGATGCATTGTCAACATTAATGAACATCATTTTTCTCAAACCCGATTCATTCATGCAAAACTCAATAGCATTTCTGATATTAACTCTAGAATAACTTTTAATTACACAAAAGTTCAAAAGCCATTTATGCATATTCTATTGAGAATCAATGAATGAACAATCAAACATATATAAGACAAATTTTGAATGCTAGTCCAAGTGTCGGTAGTCAATGAAACTCTACAACAATGAGATGATATGCTATCTAATAATTTCTTCTTTTCGTTCACAAACAAAGTAAAAACAATCCCTCAGTGTAGAGTGGTAAGATGGAATTTTAAATTGAGGCACACTAACTTCACAAAACTCCTTAAACTCATCCCTCTCAACAAAACAAAAAGGCAATTCATCTTTTATGATCATTTTCACCAAAGCCTCCCTAACTAGTTGTTGATCAAATTGCCAACAAGTTAATTTGTTATCCTCTAAACTAATACCTTTAGTGAAACTCAACAAAGATTGTGACTTGTCTTTACCTTTGTGAGCTTTTATTAATTCTTTTTTGGGTGGACATTTTTTAGACGTCTTTCTCCAGTAGTTCTATAAACCCGAAGTACCTTGATCATTTTTGCCAAGTATTATTTCCTGCACCATATACAAGCTGCCCTACCAGTTTCATTTCGCTCTGAATCAACTAATATCTCATAAGTTTCCCAAACATGAGACATATACTTTTTATGAGCTTGAGGTTCAGATATACCTTGACTTTCTTTTACAATTAGAATTGAAGAACCTGCCGTAATAATAGGAGGGTTCGTGAAAAAATGATGATTGGATTTACCACTACTTTGATCATTTGAGATGTGATCATCTTCAATCTATTATATTTTTTGTTTACCGCTGGATTGTGACATCTGCATTGCCATTAATTAATATGATATTTTAAGCATAAATACATATAAATATTTCAAACAAGCAAGCTCTAAAAAACTGACTGTAACACATTCAGCCCACTCATTCGGCCCAACAATAACACCACAATCAATACTCAACAAAACTGACTTAAATACATAATAATAATAATTAATCACTCAATTCTCGTCCGAAAAACAAACCAAAAGGCTGGTGGCATCTGATACATGGTGGAGGCAACCAGAAGTGCGATGGACAAGGGCTGGACCTAACTGAACACGGCTGGAACGACGTGAGGCGGCCTGGAATTCGTCGGAACAGCAATAGGTGCGTCGGAATTAGACGGGCAGTAGTGGAATTGGTTGCATCTTCATGTTATATATATATATATATTCCTGGTTCTAGTATTGATTTTTTAGGATGGGACGGTTCTCGGGATGGATACTGCTTAAGATCCGGAACCATCCCAAAAGAAAATATACGTGATAGAACGGGACAGGAAAAGTCAAAGTCAGTGGATTTTTCTCAGTCCCGATTCTTTTGGGATAAGACTTCGGGTTGGGTCACGAATCTCCGAGTCCCATGAGCAGCCCTACTAAATGCATATAAAGTTAAATCAGTAAACTCTTAAATCCCATAATGCCTAAATACATAAACCATTAAACCACTAAATACTACTTAATAATTAATAAATCTAATTTTTATTGCTATTTATTATATTTTTAAATATTCATTTTAATTATTTATTAGTGTATTTATTTAGAAATATTTATTACAAAATAAATTATGAGTGGGGGGACAAATATAATTTAAATAATATATTTTATCTAATAAAAATAAACGCTTATAAAAGAAGTATAAATCTAAAAATTAAAAATTATTATCAAGTAATATGAGTTACTTTAATTTTGAATCAATTTGGGTTTTGTAAATATTTTTTAATTAATATCTATCCTAATATTAATAGTTTATAAATTTAATTTTTGATCATTATTATAATATCTATCAATAAAATTATTTATATTAAATTTATATGATATATAATTATTAATATTATTATAACAAAATATTGGATTAAAATTTCAAAAAATTTTAAATATTATTATATTTTCAAATGTTATAACCTATGAAAATGATAAAAAATTATAAAATTTTTTTTTGTTATTTTATTTTTTTAAATAAAACCTATAAACCAATAAAAGCCTAAAAACATAAATCGCTAAACTCCTAACGATAAAACCTCTAAATACTTAAATCATTAAACTAGTATACATAAATAAATAATCATAAATCTCATTTTATTTTTTATCCAGTATAATTTTAAATTTTTATTTTAATTATTTATCAATTTATTTTATAGAAATATAAATAACAAAATAAATTATTATTGAGACATATCTAATTTAAATTAAACCGGTATCCCTAAATAATAAATAATAATAATAAATCTCATTTTATTTCATTATAATTTTAAATATTCATATTAATTATTTATTTGTTTATTTTGTATAAATATTAATTACAAAATAAATTGAGATAGACAAATATAATTTATATAAATTATTTTTCATCAAATAATTATTGATAAACTTTTTAAAAGAAAAAAAAATTCAAAACAAAAAATTATTATATAGTAATATATTTTGCTTTTCTTCTGAATCATTTTAGGTTTTGTAATTATATTTTAATTGATATCTATCTTATTAATAATAGATTATAATTTATTTTTTGATCATTATTAGAATATTTATCAATAAAATTGTTTATATTGAATTTATATGATATTTAAATATAATGATTATTATAACTAAATATTGAATTCACTTTTGAAAAAAATTTAAAAATTATTATATTTTCAAATGTTATAAGCTTTGAAAATATCAAAAAATAAAAAAAATAAATATTTTTTATTTTATTTTTTAAATAAAACCTATAAACCACTAAATGCATACACAATTAAATCAGTATACTCCTAAACCCCATAATACCTAAATACATAAACCATTAAACCACTATATAATACATAATAATTAATAAATCTAATTTTTATTTTTATTTATTATAATTTTTAATATTCATTTAATTATTTATTAGTTTCTTTTTATAGAAATATTAATTACAAAATAAATTATGAGTAAGACAAATATAATTTAAAATATTTATTTTTAATCAAAAAATATATATACGCTTATAAAAGAAGTAAATTTATTAATTTAATTTTTGATCATTATTATAATAACTATCAATAAAATTGTTTATATTGAATTTATATGATGTATGATTATTAATAATATTATAACTAAATATTATATTCACATTTCAGAAAATTTTAAATCTCAAAACCATTAAATTGGTATACATTAATAATAAATTATAAATCTCATTTTAATTTTTATTCAGTATAATTTAAAATTTTTATTTTAATTATTTATTAGTTTATTTTTATAGAAATATTAATTACAAAATAAATTATTAGTGAGATAGATATAATTTAAATAATTTATATTTCATTAAAAAAATATTAGCTTATAAAAATAGGCACAATTTTAAAAACAAAATTTTAATATTTAGTAAAATATTTTAATTTGATTTTGTATCATTTAGATTTTGCATTTATATTTTAATTTATATCATTCTTTTTAATAATAGTTTATTAAATATTTATTGATCATTATTATAATATCTATTAATAAAATTATTTATAATGAGTTTACATTATATATAATTATTAAGATTATTATAACTAAATATTATACTCATTTAAAAAAATTAAAAATTATTATATTTTCAAAGGTTATAACCTTCAAAAATTAAAAAAAAACAAAAAATTAAATTTTTTGTTTCTTCATTCTTTAACTAAAAACTATAAATCACTAAAGTAATAAACACTTAAATCACTAAACCCCAAAATACGTAAACCATTAAAACTTTATATCCTGAATAATAAATAAGAAATCTCTACTTTTATTTGTATTCCTTATAATTTTAAATATTCATTTTAATTATTTTTTAGTTTATTTTTATAGAATTATAAATTACAAAATATATTATGAGGAAGACAAATATAATCTAAATAATATACTTTTAAGAACAAAAAATATAAACTTATAAAAAGAATCAAAACATCAAAAACATTATTATTTAGTAATTTATTTTACTTTGATTTTGAATAAATTTAGGTTATGAAATTTATTTTAAATAATATCTATCTTATTTATAATAGTTTATTAATTAATTTTTTTATCATTAATATAATATCTATCAATATAATTGTATATATTGAATTTATATGATATATAATTATTAATATTATCAAAACTAAATTTTTTGTTATATCATTGTTTAAATAAAAATTATAAACCATTAAATACCTAAACACATAAATCTCTAAACTCCTAAACCTCGAAGCCGCTAAATACATAAACATTTACACTCGTAAACCTTAAATATAATTTAAATAATTTATTAAACTATTAATTACAAAATAAATTATGAGTGATACAAATATAATTTAAATAATTTATCTTTTATAAAAAAAATATATATTCTTATAAATTGAGGCAAAAAGTAAAAAACAAAAATTATTATTTAGTATTAAATTTACTTTGATTTTTAATCATTTTAGTTTTTGTAATTAAATTTTAATTTATATCTATCATATTAATAATAGTTTATGAATTTATTTTTTTATAATTGATATAATATCTATCAATAAAATTGTTTATATTTAGTTTATATTATATATAATTATAATGATTATTATTACTAAATATTGTATTCACATTTTTAAAAAGTTTTAAAATTATTATATTTTCAAAGGTTATAATCTTTGTATATTTAAAAAAATATCAAAAATAATTTATTTGTTATTTATTTGTTTAAATAAAACCTATATACCATTAATTGCCTAAATTCTTAAATGAATAACTTCTAAATCTCAAAAACCCTAAATAGATAATTTTTTTTATTCAAATATATCCTAAATAATAAATAATAAATCCATTTTTATTTTTTTCATTATAATTTTAAATATTCATTTTAATTTATTTATTTGTTTAATTTTATATAAATATTAATTACAAAATAAATTATGAGTTAGACAATTATAATTATATAAATTATTTTTCATCAAAAAAAATATAGATAAACGATTAAAAGAAAAAAATATATAAAAACAAAATATTATTATATAATAATATAATTTTCTTTACTTATGAATCATTATTTGTTTTGTAATTATATTTTAATTGATATCTATCTTATTAATAATAGATTATTAATTTATTTTTTGATCATTATTAGAATATTTATCAAAAAAATTATTTATATTGAATTTATATGATATTTAAATATAATGATTATTATAACTAAATATTGAATTCACTTTTGAAAAGAATTTTAAAATTATTATATTTTTAAAGGTTATAACCTTTGAAAATGTGAAAAAATAAAAAAAATATTTTTTTGATAGTTCATTGTTTAAATAAAACCTATAAACCACTAAATGCCTAAACACTTAAATCAATAACTCCTAAATCTCTAAAACCCTAAATAATAAATAATAATCTTTTAAACCAGTAACCCTAAATAATAAATAATAAATCTTAATATTATTTTTTTCATTATAATTTTAAATATTCATTTTTATTATTTATTTGTTTATTTTTATATAAATATTAATTACAAAATAAATTATGAGTTAGAAAAATATAATTTATATAAATTATTTTTCATCGAAAAATATAGATAAACTTATAAAAAGAATAAAAAATTTAAAAACTAAAATTTATTATTTAGTTATATATTTTGCTCTCCTTCTGAATCATTTTAGGTTTTGTAATTGTATTTTAATTGATATCTATCTTATTAATAATTGTTTATTAATTTATTTTTTGATCATTATTAGATATTTATCAATAAAATTGTTTATATTGAATTTAAATGATTAATAAATATGATGATTATTATAACTAAATAATGAATTTACTTTTGAAAAAAATTTAAAAATTATTATATTTTCAATGTTATAAACTTTGAAAATATGAAAAAATAATAAAAATAAATGTTTTGTTATTTTATTTTTTAAATAAAACCTAAACCACCTAATGCATACACAGTTAAATCAGTAAACTTCTAAACCTCTTAATGCCTAAATACATAAACCGTTAAATGGCTATATACTACTTAATAATTAATAAATCTAATTTTTATTTCTATTTATTAAAATTTTAAATATTCATTTTAATTATTTATTATTTTATTTTTATAGAATTATTTATTATAAATTAAATTCTGAGTGCGACTTATAAATTTAATAAATTTATTTTTAATCAAAAAAAATATATGCTTATAAAAGAAGTAAAAATTTAAAAATTTAAAATTATTATCCAGTAATATATTTTACTTTAATTTTGAATCAATTTGGGTTTTGTAATTATTGTTTAATTAATATCAATCTTTTTATTAATAGTTTATTAATTTAAATTTTGATCATTATTATATTATCTATCAAAAACATTGTTTATATTGAATTTATATGATATATATTTATTAATATTATTATAACTAAATATTGTATTCACATTTCTAAAAATTTTAAATATTATTATATTTTCAAAGGTTATAACCTATGAAAATGAGAAAAAATTAGAAATTTTTTTTTGTTATTTTAATGTTTATAGAAAACTTATAAGCCACTAAATGCCTAAAAACATAAATTGATAAACACCTAAATGACAAAACATCTAAAAAACATAAACCATTAAACAAGTGTACATTAATGAAAAATCATAAATCTAAATTTAATTTTTATTAAGTATAATTATAAATTTTTATTTTAATTATTTATAAGTATATTTTTATAGAAATATTAATTACAAAATAAATTATTATTGAGACATATCGATTTTAAATAATTTATTTTTCATCAAAAAAATATCTATCCATATAAAAAGATGCAAAATTTTTAAAACAAAAATTTATTATTTAGTAATATATTTTATTTTTATTTTGAATCATTTTAGATTTTGCAATTATATTATAATTTATATCATTCTTATTAATAATAGTTTATTAATTTTTTATTGATCATTATTATAATATCTATTAATAAAATTATTTAGATTGAGTTTACATTATATATAATTATTAAGATTATTATTATTGAATATTATATTCACATTTAAAAAAATTAAAAATTATTATAATTTCAAAGGTTATAACCTTCAAAAATTAAAAAAAAAATTAAAAAATTAAATTTTTTATTTTTTCATTCTTTAATTAAAAACTATAAATCACTTAAGGCCTAAACACTTAAATCACTAAACCCCAAAACTCATAAATACTTAAACCATTAAACTAGTATATCATTAATAATAATAATAAATCTCAATTTTATTTGTATTCATTATAATTTTAAATATTCATTTTAATTATTTATTAGTTTATTTTTATAGAATTATAAATTTAAAATAAATTATGAGGAAGACAAATATAAATTAAATAATTTACTTTTAATAACAAAAAATATAAACTTATAAAAAGAAGCAAAACATCAAATAAAGTATTGTTTTGTAATATATTTTACTTTGATTTTGAATAAATTTACGGTTTGCAAATATATTTAAAATAATATCTATCTCATTAATCATAGTTTATTAATTTATTTTTTGATCATTAATATAATATATTTCAATATAATTGTTTATATTGAATTTACATGATATATAATTATTAAGATTATCATAACTAAATATAGTATTCACATATAAAAAAAATTTAAAAATTGTTATAGTTTCAATGGTTATCCTTCAAAAATAAGATCAAATAATGAAAATTTTTTTTTTGTTATTTTATTTTTTAAATAAAACCTATAAACTACGAAATGCCTAAACACTTAAATCACTAAATTCTTAAATCCCAAAACTCCTAAATATATAATCTTTTAAACCTGTATATTTTATCTTATTAATAATAGTTTTATTTAATATCTATGTTATTAATATATTTTACTTTGATTTTGAATCATTTTAGGTTTTGCAAATAATTTTATTTAATATCTATCATATTAATAATAGTTTATTAATTTATATTATTATCAGCATCATAATATCTATAAAAAAATTATTTATATTGAATTTACATAATATATAATTATTTAGATTTTTTAAACAAGATAATATTTTCATATTTAAAAAAAATTAAAAAATTTTATGTTTTCAATGGTTATATAACCTTTGAAAATAAGAAAAAATAAAAAAATAAATTTTTTGTAATTAGATTTTTTAAATAAAATCTATAAACCACAAAATACCTAAATTCTTAATGACTAAACTTATAAACCCCGAAGCCCATAAATACATAAGCCTTTAAATTAATATACTCTAAATAATAAATAATAAATCTCATTTTTATTAGTATTCATTATAATTTTAAATATTCATTTTAATTATTTATCAGTTTATTTTTATAGAAATATTAATTACAAAATAAATTATTAGTGAGACAGATATAATATAAATAATATATTTTTCATTAAAAAAATATAAGATCATAAAAAGAGACAAAATTTTTAAAACAAAATATTATTATTTAGTAATTTATTTTAATTTAATTTTGAATAATTTTATATTTTGCAATTATATTTTAATTTATATCATTCTAATTAATAATAGTTTATTAATTTATTTATTGATCATTATTATAATATGTATTAATAAAATTATTTATATTGATTTTACATTATATATAATTAACAAATTATTATAACTAAATATTATTTTCACATTTTAATAAAAAATTAAAAATTCTTATATTTTGAAATGTTATAACCTTTATAAATTAGATAAAATAACTTAAGGCATAAACACTTAAATGACTAAACCGTAAAACACCTAAATACTAAAACCTTAAAACATGTATATTGTGAATAATAAATCTCAATTTTAATTGTATTCATTATAATATTAAATATTTATTTTAATTATTTATTAGTTTATTTTTATAGAATTATAAATTACTAAATAAATTATGATGAAGACATATATAATTTAAATAATTTATTTTTAATAACAAAAATATAAACTTATAAAAAAAGAAAAATATTAAAAAAAATTATTATTTAGTATTATATACTTTGATTTTGAATAAATTTAGATTTTGAAAATATATTTTAAATAATATCTATCTTATTAATAATAGTTTATTAATATATTTATTGATCATTATTATAATATCTAGCAATGTGATTATTTATATTGAATTTAAATGACTTATATTTATTAAGATTATTATAACTAAATATTATATTTACATTCTAAAAAATTTTTGAAATTTTTATATTTTCAATGGTTATAACCTTCAAAAATTAGAAAAAAAAATAAAAAAAAAATTTTTGTTATATCTTTGTTTAAATATAACTTATAGACCACTAAATGCCTAAACACTTAAATCTATAAACACCTAATCACAAAAGCCCCTAAATACTTAAAACTTTAAACTCGTAAGCCTAAAATATAATTTAAATAATTTATTTTTCGTCAAAAAAGAATATTAGCTTATAAAAAGAAGAAAAAACTAAAAAACAAAACTTATTATATGGTAATAAATTTTACTTTGATTTTGAATAATTTTAGGATTTGCAATTATATTTTAATTTATATCTATCATATTAATAATAGCAACTTAATTTATTTTTTGATAATTGATATCATATCTATCAATAAAATTATTTATATTAGTTTATATTATATATAATTATAATGATTCTTATTACTAAAGATTGTATTCACATTTTTAAAAAAAATCTATAATTTTTATATTTTCAAAGGTTAAAACTTTTGAAAATGTGAGATAATATCAAGAATAATTTTTTTGTTATTTCATTATTTAAATAAATCCTATAAACTACTAAATGCCTAAACACTTAGGTCAATAAATCCAAAATTTTGAAAACCCTAAATAGGTAATCCTTTTAAACTGGTATACCCTAAATAATTAAAAATAAATCTCAATATTATTTTTTTCTTTATAATTTAAAATATTCATTTTAATTATTTATTCATTTATTTTTATTAAATATTAATTATAATATAAATTATGAGCTAGATAAATATAATTTATATACATTATTTTTCATCAAAAAATATATATAAACTTTTAAAAAGAAGAAAAAAATTCAAAACAAAAATTTATTATATAGTAATATATTTTGCTTTCCTTCTGAATCATTTTAGGTTTTGTAATTATATTTTAATTGATATCTATCTTATTAATAATAGATTATTAATCTATATTTTGATCATTATTAGAATATTTATCAATAAAATTATTTATATTGAATTTATATGAAATATAAATATAATGATTATTATAACTAAATATTGAATCACTTTTGAAAAAAATTTAAAAAATATTATATTTTCATAGGTTATAACATTTGAAAATACCAAAAAATAATAAAAATAAATTTTTTGTTTATTTATTTTTTAAATAAAACCTATAACCATTAAATGCATACACAGTTAAATCAGTAAACTCTAAAACCTCGTAATGCCTAAATAAATAAACCATTAAACCACTATATACTACTTAATAATTAATAAATCTAATTTTTATTTCTATTTATTATAATTTTAAATATTTATTTTAATTATTTATTAGTTAATTTCTATAGAAATATTTATTACAAAATAAAGTATGAGTGCGAGAAATATAATTTAAATAATTTTTTAATAAATAAAAGTATTTAGGCTTATATAATAAGTAAAAATTGAAAAATTAAAAATTAATATTAAGATATTTTAATTTAATTATGAATCAATTTCTGTTTTGTAAATATTTTTTAATTAATATATATATAATTATTAATTGTTTATTAATTTAATTTTTGATCATTATTATAATATCTATCAATAAAATTATTTATATTGAATTTATATGATATATAATTATTAATATTATTATACCTAAATATTGTTTTCACATTTCAAAAAATTTTAAATATTATTATATTTTAAAAGATTATGACCCATGAAAATGAGAAAAAATTAAATTTTTTTTAATTTATTATTTAAATAAAACCTATAACCCACTAAATGCCTAAAAACATAAATCGTTAAACTAATTAATGACAAAACCTCTAAATACTTAAATAATTAAACTGGTATACATTAATAATAAATCATAAATTTAATTTTTATTTTTATTCAGCTTAATTTTAAATTTTTATTTTAATTATATATCAGTTTATTTTATAAAAATATTAATTACCAAATAAATTATTAGTTAGATATTTCTAATTTAAATTAAACCGGTATACTCAAACTAATAAATAATAAAACTCTTTTTTTTTCATTATAATTTTAAATATTCATTTTAATTATTTATTTGTATATTTTTATATAAATATTATTTACAAAATAAATAATGAGTTAGACAAATATTATTTATATAAATTATTTTTAATCAAAAAATTAATAAATTAACTTTTTAAAAGAAAACAAAAATTCCAAATAACAAAAATTAGTATATAGTAATTATATTTTGGCTTTTCTCTGAATCATTTTAATATTTTGTAATATATTGTTTTGTAAATGATATTATTCTTATTAATAATTAAATTATTAATTTATTTTTTGATCATTTTTAGAATATTGTGTAGTCACAGTATAGAATGTTTTAGTAATTGAATTTAACTATGATATATAAATATAATGATTATTATGACTAAATATTATATTCACTTTTGAAAATGTTAAAAAATAAAAAAATAAATATTTTTTTTCTTTCATTGTTTAAATAAATCCTA
>JAREIK010001817.1:80934-146879 GCA_029783825.1 Sapria himalayana
GCATTATGGGGGTTAGAAGTTACTGATTTAACTGTGTAGTATTTAGTGGTTTATAGGTTTTATTTAAAAAAATAAAAAAAAATATTTTTATTATTTTTTGATATTTTCAAAGTTTATAACCTTTGAAAATAAATAATTTTTAAATTTTTTTCAAAAAGTGAATAAATATTTATTTATAATAATCATAATAATTATATATCATATAAATTCAATATAAACAATTTTATTGATAGATATTCTAATAATTATCAAAAATTAAATTAAAATCTATTATGAATAAGATTAATTTTACTTAAAATATAATATCAAAACCTAAAATGATTTCAAAGCAAAGCAAAATATATTACTTAAATAATTATTTGTTTTTAAATTTATTTCTTTTATTAAGCTTATCTATTTTTTGAAGAAAAATAATTTTTATAAATTATATTTTTAACTCATAATTTATTTTATAATTATATATATATATATAAATAAAAAACTAAACAATCAAAATGAATTTTTTAAATTAAAATAAAAACAAATAAAAATGAGATTTATTAATTTTTATTTTGGGGATACCCGTTTAAAAAATTATCTATATAGTGGTAACGGGATTTTGTAGTTTTGTGATTTAAGTGTTTAGACATTTAGTGTTCTATTGGTTTTATTTTAACAATGAAATAATAAAAAAATATATATTTTTTTGTTTTTTCACATGTTCAAAGTTTATAATCTTTGAAAATATAATAATTTTAAATTTTTTTTCAAAAGTAAATACAATATTTAGTTATAATAATAATTAAATTTATATATCATATAAATTAATATAAATATATTTATTAATAAATTTATTAATAATGATCAAAAAATAAATTAATAATCCATTATTAATAAGTTAGATATCAATTAAAATATATTTACAAACCATAAAATGATTCAGAAACAAAGTAAAATATATTACTATATAATAATTTATTGTTTTAATTTTTTTCTTCTTTTAATAAGTTATCTATATTTTTTTTGTTGAAAAATAATTTATATAAATTATATTTTCTAACTTATAATTTATTTTGTATTTAATATTTATATAAAAATAAACATATAAATAATTAAAATGAATATTTAAAATTATAATGAAAAAAATAAAAATGAGATTTATTATTTATTATTTAGGATATAAGTGTATAAAAAATTTAAGTATTTAGGGTTTTTGAGATTTAGAAGTTATTGATTTAATTATTTAGGCTTTTAATGGTTTATAGCTTTAATATAAACAATAAAATAACAAAAAATTTATTTTTGATATTTTTTCAAAATTTAAAATGTCATAACATTTGAAAATATAATAATTTTAAAATTTTTTAAAAATGTGAATAAAATATTTAGTAATAATAATTATTATAACTATATATAATATAAAATAAATATAAACAATTTTATTGATAAATATTATATCAATTATCAAAAAATAAATTAATAAACTATTATTAATATGATAGATATAAATTAAAATATAATTTAAAAAACTAAATGATTCAAAATCAAAGTAAAATTATTTACTAAATAATAATTTTTTTTGGGTATTTGCATCATTTTATATGCTTATATATTTTTTTGATGAAAAATATATTATTTAAATTATATTGTTTCACTCATAATTTATTTTGTAATTAATATTTCTAAAATTATTTAAATTATATTTAAGTTTTACGAGTTTAAAGGTTTATGTATTTAGGGATTCGGGGTTTAGGAGTTTAGAGATTTATGTATTTAGGCATTTAATGGTTTATAAGTTTTATTAAACAATGATATAACAAAAAATTTATTTTTGTTATTTTTTTCTCATTTTTAAAGATTATAACCTTTGAATTTAATAATTTTTAAATTTTTTTATATGTGAATACTATATTTTTTTATGATAATCTTAATAATTATATATCATGTTAAATCAATATAAACAATTATATTGATAGATATTATATTAATGATCAATTAATAAATTAATAAACTATTATTAATAAGATAGATATTTTTCAAAATATATTTACAAAACATAAATTTATTCAAAATCAAAGTACAATATAATACCAAAACTTAAAGGAGATACTCTTCTTCAAGCTCTCGAGCTCGTAGAAAGAGAAAATCCCAATCCCTAGAGAGAGAATCTCGCCATTGCTACCCGAATCAAGCTCCTCTCAATCTAAATATGGAGCAAAAAGACTTATTACTAAACAATAAGTTGTTTGCATCGATATTAAGAGAGCCCGCGCCTCCCTCATGCTGCTTCGGAAACAAACACGGGAGTCCCGTGATTGTTTTTTCAACAGAAGAGATGCGCAAGTTCATGGAGCCCTTTGAATATATGCTTATTGGTAAGTTTTCTCATGGAAGGCCTCGCCCGAAGGAAATATAGCAGTTTATCTCCTCGTTAAAGCTTACGGGAAGGGTGAAGCTAGCTGACTACGACGCGAAGCACGTCTTCCTGCAGTGTTTTATGATTGAGGACTTCTACCGCTTATGGCATAAAGGTATATGGCAAGTTAACGGCTTCCCCATGCGCGTTTTGAGGTGGACGAAGGAGTTCAGTCCACTGGAAGAGGTGCCTTTAGCCCCGGTATGGTTTTCCTTACCGAATCTCCCATTATATTTGTTTAACTCACAATCTGTCTACCCAATTTCATCTTGTTTGGGTAAACCTGTAATTCGTGATGAAGCTACTATTTCTATGACAAGGCCAAGCAAGGCTTGCGTGTGTGTTGAGTGTAACCTACTTACTCAGCCACCAAATATGATCTGGATCGGTAATGAAGTGGATGGGCATAATAATGGGTTTTGGCAACCTATTATTCCCGAAAATCTGCCTACTTATTGCATAAAATGTAAGAGACTTGGGCACGAATCGGGGGTGTGTAAGATGGGTACAGAACAATCAAAAAATGTGCAAGGGTTAGAAGGTAGAAAAAGAATGGTAGAAAGATGGATTAGGAAGGAGGGAGGGGCTGGAGAAAACCATGTAATTGAGGCAGGTTTAATGGAAGAAGAAGGGGGGTATATGAGAGAGAAAGTGAGTAAGTTATTAGGAGAGGGAGAGGCTAGTAATAGAGTATATCATGACGGAAGCATGGAGGAAGGAGATAAGCTAGGGGAGAGAGAAAAATGGGAGGAGGTAAAGGGTAGAAAGAAGAGGAACAAGAAAATTAAAATTAGAATAATTTTAAACGAAAAACTAGGGGACTATAGCTGGATAGAGGATGACCTCTTGGATTTCCCAGAGGAAGATGCAGAGGTGTTTAGTTGTCCTTCAATAGGTAGAGAAGAAGAGGAGCATGCATTCTATATAGAAAATGGGAAGGATGGTTTGGATATTTATGAGGAAGATTGGACAAAGCTCTCTAGAACTCAAGCCAAGGAAGCCATAAAAAAATGGCAATGCAGCTTGGGTGGCAGGATAAATATTATGAAAAAATACAAGTAAACTCGAATGCAATTAAGACCCCAATGAATAAGAAAAGATATTTAAACACAAAATATGAGACTAAGTGTACAACTAGATCCCAATCTAAGCTAGGAATTAATGGATAGATGCCTTTATTGGAACATAAGAGGGGTTGCTAATAATCCCTCGATAAATAGGTTAAAACTATTAATTAAAAGTCATAGAATTTCTCTTGTAGTCATTGCGGAGCCTATGATCCAGAAGGATCAATTAATTAACTACAGCCTAAAACTAGGGTTTAACAATGCATATGCTAATATAAATAGTAAACTCTGGATAATGTGGCATAATTATTTGGACATTGAAATTTTAAAAGATACAGATCATGTAGTACATTTTAAAATAAATAAAGAAACAGATGAAATAATATCGGTTGTATATACTAAAAATGATAAAAAATCAAGGTTAGCATTGTGGGAGGAAATGCAGAATATCACATCTAGGAAATCACCCTGGATTATAGAAGGTGATTTTTATATAATCAGGAGCAATCAAGAAAAGAAAGGAGGTAAAACCCCGGATCCAATAGCAATGACACAATTTAATGAGGCGATCTCAAACTCGAAATTAATCGAAATAGATTTCACAGGTTCAAGTTACACTTGGTGTAACAACCGAAGTAAAAGAAGCACAATTTGGGCTAGACTGGACAGAGCACTATGTAATGCTAAGTGGGTAGCTTTGCATGGGGTTACAGGGCTAAGACACCTAAATAGAACCTGTTCAGATCATTTCCCATTGCTCATTACAATCTATAAGATTAACCGAGTATCAGGTAACTTTAAATTTCAGAATATGTGGGAAAAGCACGCTGGCTTTGAAAAATTGGTAACTGAATCCTGGATGGAGCCAGCAATGGGGAAACCGATGCAAGTATTAATGGTTAAGCTTCATAGATTAAAAAAAATGTCTAAAAATATGGAATAAAGAAGTCTTTGGAAATTTAAATCAAATAATAAAGCAAGTAGAGGAAAAAGTAGAAAAACTGGAATTAGAATACGATAATAATAACAAAGAGGTAATGAGACAGGAACTAAATAAGGCTAAAGGGGACTTGAGGCTTAAGTTGCATATGGAGGAAGTATACTGGAAACAGTGTTCAAAAATTAAATGGTTGAAAGATGGAGATAGAAATACTAAACTTTTTCATAACATGTGCAAAATTAAGGTTCAAAAAAATAAAATCAAGGGCCTAAAAACTAATGAGGGAACATGGGTTGAAGATGACAAGCAGATAGGAATCCTCTTTGAGGAATTTTTTAAAATCCATCTATGCAGACAGGCTCCTCAGGTAGGAAACTCATTAATGGATGGGATCAACACAGTCATCTCACTAGAACAAAATCAAATGATGAAGAAGATCCCGGAGGAAGAAGAGATTAAAAATGCAGTGTTTAATCTGGATAAGGATAGTGCAGCATGGCCAGATGGCTGGAATAATTATTTTTTTCAGTTAAACTGACCCATTATCAAAAAAGATCTTGTTCCTGCAATTGCCAGTTTTTTTGTAGGGGTGGACATTCCTAAGGCATGGGAAAACTCTTTCATAGTGCTAATCCCCAAAAAAGAATCACCACAAAAATGTGAGGATTTTAGGCCTATAAGTTTATGTAATGCAATTTATAAGATCCTTGCTAAAATAATTCAAAACAGACTAAGTAATATTTTACCATTTATAATATCACAGGAGCAAACATGGTTTGTTAAGAATAGATTAATGATTGAAAATATTAGATTAGCATCAGAAATGATGAAAGAAATAACATTTAAAACGAGGGGAAGTAACTTAGTAGTTAAGCTAGATTTATCTAAGGCATTTGATAGAGTAGAATGGCATACACTCTGTTTCCTTATGAGGAAATTTGGCTTCTCTGAAATATGTATTGATTTAATATATAGATGTGTATCAAGCGTTTGGGTTAGAATCATTGTAAATGGAATGAAAGGTGAAGAATTCAAACCAAGACGTTGCTTGAGACAGGGGGACCAATTATCACCCTTATTATTTGATATGTACTTAGAATTGTTAATTGTTAATTTAAATAAAGTATGAGTGCGACAAATATAATTTAATTAATTTATTTTTTTTTAAAAAAAATATAAGGTTCTAAAAGAAGTAAAAATTTAAAAATTAAAAATTAAAAATTATTATCCAATAATATATTTTACTTTAATTTTGAATAAATTTTGGTTTTGTAAATATTTTTTAATTAATATCTATCTTTTTATTAATAGTTTATTAATTTAATTTTTGATCATTTTTATATTATCTATTAATAAAATTATTTATATTGAATTTATATTTTATATAATTATTAATATTATTATAACTAAATATTGTATTCACATTTTAAAAAATTGTAAATATTATTATAATTTCAAAGGTTATAACCTATGAAAATGATAACAAATTATATAAATTTTTTTTGTTATTTTATTTTTTTATATAAACCCTATAAACCACTAAAAGCCTAAAAACATAAATTGCTAAACTTTTATTGACAAAACCTCTAAATACTTAAACCATTAAACTGGTGTACATTAATAATAAATCATAAAACTCATTTTAATTTTTATTCAGTATAATTTTAAATTTTTATTGTAATTATTTATCAGTTTATTTTTATACAAATATTAATTACAAAATAAATTATTAGTGAGACAGATCTAATTTAAATTAAAATAGTATACCTAAATAATAAATAATAAATCTCATGTTTTTTAAATATAATTTTAAATATTCATTTTAATTATTTATTTGTTTATTTATACATAAATAATAATTACAAAATAAATTGAGCTAGAAAAAAATAATTTATATAAATTATTTTTAATCAAAAAATTATAGATAAACTTTTTAAAAGAAAAAAAAATTTTAAAGCAAAAAAATTATTATATAGTAATATATTTTGCTTTGCTTCTGAATCATTTTAGGTTTTGTAATTATATATTAATTGATATCTATCTTATTAATAATAGATTATTAATTTATTTTTTGATCATTATTAGAATATTTATCAATAAAATTGTTTATATTGAATTTATATGATATATAAATATAATGATTATTATAACTAAAGATTGTATTAGCTTTTTAAAAAAAATAAAAAATTATTATATTTTGAAAGGTTATAACCTTTGAAAATATCAAAAAATAAAAAAATATATTTTTTGTTATTTTATTTTTTAAATAAAACCTATAACCACTAAAAGCCTAAAAACATAAATTGCTAACCTCTTAACCTACAAAACCTTTAAATACTTAAATCATTAAACTGTATACATTAATAATAAATCTTAAATCTCATATTAATTTTTATTCAGAATAATTTTAAATTTTTATTTTAATTATTTATTAGTTTTTTTTTATAGAAAAATTTATTACAAAATAAATTATTAGTGAGACAGATCTAATTTAAATTAAACCGGAATCCCAAAATAATAAATAATAAATCTTTTTTTTTTCAGTATAATTTTAAATATTCATTTTAATTATTTATTTGTTTATTTATATATAAATATTAATTACAAAATAAATTGAGTTAGACAGATATAATTTATATATATTAATTTTCATCAAAAAATTATAGATAAACTTTTTAAAAGAAAAAAAAATATCTAAACAAAAAATTATTATATAGTAATATATTTTGCTTTGCTTCTGAATAATTTTAGGTTTTATAAATATATTTTAATTGATATCTATCTTTTTTTTAATTGATATCTATCTTATTAATTATAGATTATAAATTTATTTTTTTATCATTATTAGAATATTTATCAATAAAATTATTTATATTGAATTTATATGATATATAAATATAATGATTATTATAATTAAATATTGAATTCACTTTTAAAAAAAATTTAAAAATTATCATATTTACAAAGGTTTATAACCTTTGGAAATATGAATAACTAATAAAAAAATAATTTTTTGTTATTTTATTTTTTAAATAAAACCTATAAACCACTAAATGCATATACAGTTATATCAGTAAACTCATAAACCCCATAATACCTAAATACATAACATTAAACCGCTATATACTACTTAATAATTAATAAATTGAATTTTTATTTCAATTTATTATTATTTTAAATATTCATTTTAATTAATTATTAGTTTATTTTTATAGAAATTTTTATTACAAAATAAATTATGAGTGCGACACATATAATTTAAATAATTCATTTTTAATCAAAAAATATATATACGCTTTTAAAAGGAGTATAAAATGAAGTATAAAAGAAGTATTATTAAAAATTAAAAATTATTATCAACTAATATATTTACTTTAATTTTGAATCAATTTGGGTTTTATAAATATTTTTTAATTGATATCTATCTTATTATAAATAGTTTATTAATTTAATTTTTGTTCATTATTATAATATCTATCAATAAAATTGTTTATATTTATTTTATATGATATAGAATTATTAAAATTATTATAACTAAATATTGTATTCAATTTTTAAAAAATTCTAAATAATATTAAATTTTAAAAGGTTATAACATTTAATAATTATACAAAAAATTACAATTTTATTCTTCTTATTTTATTGTTTAAATTAAACATATAAATCACTAAATGCCTAAAAACATAAATTTCTAAACTCCTAAACCAAAAAACCTCAAAATAATTAAACCATTAAAATAGTATACATTAATAATAAATCATAAATCTAATTTTAATTTTTATTCAGTATAATTTTTAATTTTTTTTGTAATTATTTATCAGTTAATTTTTATTGAAATATTAATTACAAAATAAATTATTAGTGAGACAGATATAACTTAAATTAAACCACTATACCCTAAATAATAAATAATAAATAATAAATCTCATTTTTTTTAATTATAATTTTAAATATTCATTTTAATTATTAATTTTTTTATTTTTATATAAATATTAATTAAAAAAAATTATGAGTTAGACAAATATAATTTAAGTAAATTATTTTTAATCAAAAAAATATAGATAAACTTTTTAAAATAAAAAAAATATCAAAACAAAAAATTATTATATAGTAATATATTTTGCTTTGCTTATGAATCATTTTATGTTTTGTAATTTAATTTTAATTGATATCTATCTTATTAATAATAGATTATTAATTTATTTTTTGATCATTATTAGAATATTTATCACTAAAATTGTTTATATTGAATTTATATGATATATAAATATTATGATTATTATAACTAAATATTGAATTCAATTTTGAAAATAATTTAAAAATTATTATATTTTCAAAGGTTATAACATTTGAAATTTTCATAAAAAATAAAAAAAAATGTGTTGTTATTTTATTTTTTAAATAAAACCTATAACCCACTAAATGCATACACAATTAAATCAGTAAACACCTAAACCCTGTAATATCTAAATACATAAACCATTAAACTGTTATATAATACATAATATTTAATAAATATAATTTTAATTTCTATTTATTATAGTTTCAAATATTCATTTTAATTATTTATTAGTTTATCTTTATAGAAATATTTATTATAAAATAATGTATGATTGCGACAAATATAATTTAAATAATTTATTTTTAATCAAAAAAAATATATACGCTTATAAAAGAAGTAAAAATTTAAAAATTAAAAATTATTATCCAATAATATATTTTACTTTAATTTTGAATAAATCTGTGTTTTGTAAATATTTTTTAATTAATATCTATCTTATTATTAATAGTTTATAAATTTAATTTTTGATCATTATTATAATATATATCAATAAAATTATTTATATTGAATTTATATCATATATAATTACTAATATTATTATAACTAAATATTGTATTCACATTTCAAAAAATTTTAAATATTATTATATTTTCAAAGGTTATAACCTATGAAAATGAGAAAAAATTACAAATTTTTTTTTGTTATTTTATTGATTAAATAAAAGCTATAAACCACTAAATGCCTAAAAAACTAAATTGCTAAACTCCTAAAAGACAAAACATCTAAATACTTAAACAATTAAACAAGTATACATTAATAATAAATTATAAATATCATTTTAATTTATATTCAATATAATTTTAAATTTTTATTTTAATTAATTTTCAGTTTATTTTTATAGAAATATTAATTACAAAATAAATTATTAGTAAGTCAGATCTAATTTAAATTAGACCGGTATACCCAAAATAATAATTATTTATTTTAATTATTTATTTGATAATTTTATATAAATATTAATTACAAAATAATTTATGAGTTACACATATAATTTATTTAAATTATTTTTTTTCAAAAATTATAGATAACCTTTTTAAAAGAAAAAAAAGTTCAAAACAAAAAATTATTATATAGTAATATATTTCGCTTTACTTCTGAATCATTTTAGGTTTTTTAATTATATTTTAATTGATATCTATTTTATTAATAATAGATTATTAATTTATTTTTTCATCATTATTAGAATATTTATCAATAAAAATGTTTATATTGAATTTATATGATATATAAATATAATGATTATTATGACTAAATATTTATTCACTTTTTAAAAAAATTTTAAAATTATTATATTTTCAAAGGTTATAACCTTTGAAAATTTGTATAAATAAAAAAAAAAATTTTTTTTGTTATTCTATTGTTTAAATAAAACCTATACACCACTAAATGCCTAAGAATTTTAATCACTAAACTACAAAATCCCGATACCTCTATATAGATAATACTTTAAATCGGTATAACCTAAATAATAATTAATAAATTTCTGTTTTTTTTGTTTTCATTATAATTTAAAAAATTTATTTTGACTGTTTATTTTTTTATTTTTATATATGTATTAATTATAAAATAAATTATGAGTTAAAAATATAATTTATGAAAATTATTTTTCATCAAAAAAAATGATAAGCTTATAAAAAGAATAAAAATTTAAAAACAAATAAATATTATTTAGTAATATATTTTGCTTTGCTTTTGAATCATTTTAGGTTTTGATATTATATTTTAAGTAATATCAATCTTATTCATAATAGATTTTTAATTTATTTTTTGATAATTACTAGAATATTTATGAATATAATTGTTTATATTGAATTTATATGATATATAATAATTATTATTATTATAAATAAATATTGTTTTCACTTTTGAAAAAGATATATAAATTATTATATTTTCAAAGGTTTTAATCTTAAAAAATGATAAAAAATAATAAAAATAATTTTTAGTTATTTTATTTTTTAAATAAAACCTATAGACCATTAAATGCTTATTTACTTAAATAAGTAAGCTCATAAACCCCGAAACAACTAAATACATAAATATTTTAACATCTATATACTATTTAATAAATAATAAATATCATTTTTATTTCTATTTATTATAAATTTAAATATTCATTTTAATTATTTATAGTTTAATTATTTAGAAAAATTAATTACAAAATAAATTTCGAGTAAGACAAATATTATTTAAATAATTTATTTTTAATCAAAAAAAATATAATCTTATAAAAAGAAGAACAAATTTAAAAATTAAATATTATTATTTAGTAATATATTTTGTTTTGATTTTGAATCATTTTGTGTTATGTAAATATATTTTAATTAATATTTATATTATTAATAATAGTTTAGTAATTTAATTATTATTCATTATTATAATATCAATCATTCAAATTATTTATATTTAATTTATATGATAAATAATTAGTAAGAATAATATAATTATACATTGTATTCATATTTCAATAAATTTTAAAAATTATTTTATTTTTAAAGGTTATAACAATTGAAAATCAGAAAAAATCTAAAAAAAATTTTGTTATTTTTATTCTATAAATAAACCCTATAAACCACTAAATGCCTAAAAACATAAATTGATAAACTCTTAAAGACAAAACCCCTAAATAATGAAACCATTAAACTGGTATACAACATATAATAAATTATAAATCTCATTTTAATTTCTATTCATTATAATTTTAAATATTCATTTTACTTATTTTTTAGTTTATTTTTTAATGAATTATTAATTACAAAATACATAATGAGCGACACAATTATAATTTTAATAATTTATTTTTAATCAAAAAAATATATAAGCAGATAAAAAGAAGTAAAAATTTAAAAACAAAAAATTATTATTTAGTAATATATTTTACTTTGATTTTGAATCATTATATATAGGATTTGCAATTATATTTTAATTGCTATCAATCTTATTAAGAATAGTTTATTAATTTATTATTTGATCAATTTTATAATATCTAATAATAAAATTACATATATTCAATTTAAATGTCTTATAATTATTAAGATTATTATAACTAAATATTATATTTACATTTAAAAAAAATTTAAAAATTATTATATTTTCAAAGGTTATAACTTTCAAAAATGATAAAAAATCACAAAAATAATTTTTTTTTTATTTTATTTTTTAAATAAAATTATAAACCACTAAATTCCTAAACATTTAAATCTCTAGTCTCCTAAACCCCAAAACCCCCAAATACTTAAACCATTAAACCTATATAAGCTAAATAATAAATAATAAATCTCATTTTAATTTGTATTCATTATAATTTTAAATATTCATTTTAATTATTTTTTAGTTTATTTTTATAGAAATAATAATTACTAAATAAATAATGAGTGAGACATATATAATTTAAATAAATTATTTTTTAAGAAAATAAATATAAGCTTATAAAAATAAACAAAATTTCAAAAATTTTAAATTTTATTTAGTAATATAATTTACTTATGATTTTGAATTAATTTGGGTTCTACAAATATATTTTAATTAATATCTCTCTTATTAATAATAGTTTATTAATATATTTTTTGATCATCAAAATAATATATATTAATAAAATTTTTTATGTTGAATTTACATTAAATATAATAATTAAGATTATTATAACTAAGTATTGTATTCATATTTTAGAACTATTAAAAAATTATTATATTTTCAAAGGTTATAACCATTTTAAATCACGAAAATTCATAAAAATAAATTTTTTGTTATTTCATTGATTAAATAAAAGCTATAAACACCTAAATGTGCAATCATATAAATCAATAAACTCATTAACCCCAAAACCACAATACACTTAAACCATTAAATAGGTATACCCTAAATAATTAATCATAAATCTCATTTTTATTAGTATTCATTATAATTTTATATATACATTTTTATTATTTATTAGTTTATTTTTTTAGAAATATAAATTTAAAAATAAATTAATAGTGAGACAAATATAATTTAAATAATTTATTTTTCATCAAAAAATATATAAGCTTATAAATGGATACAAAAATTTAAAAATTTAAAACTAATATTTAGTAAAATATTTCACTTTGATTTTGAATCATTTTAGGTTTTGTAAATAAATTTTAAACAATATTTATTAATAATTGTTTATTAATCTTTTGTATGATCATTATTATAATATATATCAATATAATTATTTATATTAAATTTACATGATATATAATAATTAAGATTATCATAAGAAAATATAGTATTCACATTTAAAAAAAATTTAAAAATTGTTATAGTTTCAAAGGTTATATCCTTCAAACATGAGAACAGATAACAAAAAAAAAAATTTGTTCTTATATTTTTTAAATAAAACCTATAAACTACATAATACCCGAACACGTAAATCACTAAATTCTTAAATCCCAAAACTCCTAAATATATAATCTTGTAAACCTGTATATTTTATCTTATTAATAATTGTTTTATTTAATATCTATCTTATTAATATATTTTACTTTGATTTTGAATCATTTTAGGTTTTGCAAATACATTTTATTTAATATCTCTTTTATTAATAATAGTTTATTAATTTATTTTATTATCATCATTATTATATCTAAAAAAAGTATTTATATTGAATTTACATAATATATAATTATTTAGATTATTATAACAAAATAATAATTTCACATTTTAAAAAAATTTAAAAATTATTAAATTTTCAAAGGTTATAACCTTTGAAAATAAGAAAAAATAAAAAAATACATTTTTTGTTATTAGATTTTTAAAATTAAATCTATAAACCACAAAATACCTAAATTCTTAATGACTAAACTTTTAAACCCTGAAGCCCATAAATACACAAGCCTTTAAATTAGTATATTGTAAATAATAAATAATAAATCTCATTTTTATTAGTATTCATTAAAATTTTAAATATTCGTTTTAATTATTTATCAGTTTATTTTTATTGAAATATTAATTACTAAATAAATTATTAGTGAGATGGATATAATTTAAATAAAAAATTTTTCATCAAAAAAATATAAGATCATAAAAAGATGCAAAATTTTTAATACAAAATATTATTATTTAGTAATTTATTTTAATTTAAGTTTGAATAATTTTAGATTTTGCAATTATATTTTTATTTATATCATTCTAATTAATAATTTTTTATTTATTTATTGATCATTATTATAATATTTATTAATAAAATTATTTATAATGATTTTACATTATATATAATTATCAAGATTATTATAACTAAATATTATATACACATTTAAAAAAAATAAAAATTATTATATTTTCAAAAGTTATAACATTAAAATTAGATAAAATCACTTAAGAGATAAACACTTAAATGACTAAACCCAAAAACACCTAAATAATCAAACCATTAAACTTGTATATCCTGAATAATAAATAATAAATCTCAATTTTATTTGTATTCATTTTAATTGTAAATATTTATTTTTATTATTTATTAGTTTATTTTTATAGAATTATAAATTACAAAATAAATAATGAGTAAGACAAATATAATTTAAATAATTTATTTTTAATAACAAAAATATAATCTTATAAAAAAAGAAAAACATTAAAAAAATTTTATTTAGTAATATATTTTACTTTGATTTGAATAAATTTAGATTTTGCAAATACTTTTTAAATAATAACTATTTTATTAATAAAAGTTTAATAATTTATTTTTTGATGATAATTATAATATCTAGGAATATAATTATTTATATTGAATTTTAATGAATTATAATTATGAAGATTATTATAAAAAAATTATATTTACATTTGAAAAAATTATAAAAATTATTATATTTTCAAAGGATATAATCTTCAAAAATTATAAAAAATAATAAAAATAAATGTTTTGCAATATCATTTTTTAAATAAAACTTATAAACCACTAAATGCCTAAACACTTAAACATCTAAACTCCAAAACACAAAAGGCCCTAAATACTTAAACCTTTAAACTCATAAACCTTAAATATAATTTAAATAATTTATTGAAATATTAATTACAAAATAAATTATGAGTGATACAAATATAATTTAAATAATGTATTTTTCATCAAAAAAAAAATATAAGCTTATAAAAAGAAGCAAAAACTAAAAAACAAAAATTATTATTTAGTAATAAATTTTACTTGTATTTTGAAAAATTTTAGGTTTTGTAATTATATTTTAATTAATATCCATCATAATAATAATTACATATTAATTTATTTTTTTATAATCGATATCATATCTATAAATAAAATTGTTTATATTTAGTTTATATTATATATAATTATAATGATTATTATTACAAAATATTGTATTCACATTTTTAAAAAATTTTAATATTATTATATTGTCAAAGGTTATAAACTTTGAAAATGTGAAAAAAATATAAAAAATAATTTTTTTGTTATTTGAATGTTTAAACAATACCTATAAACCACTAAATGCCTAAAAACATAAATCGCTAAAGACCTGAATGACAAAACCTTTAAACACTTAAAATATTAAACTGGTATACATTAATAATAATTCAAAAATCTCATTTTAATTTTTATTCAGTATAATTTTAAATTTTTATTTTAATTATTTATCAGTTTATTTTTATTGAAATATTAATTACAAAATAAATTATTAGTGAGACAGATATAATTTAAATTAAACTACTATACCCTAAATAATAAATAATAAATCTCATTTTTTTTCATTATAATTTTAAATATTAATATTAATTATTTATTTATTTATTTTTATATAAATATTAATTAAAAATAAATTATGAGCTACACAAATATAATTTATATAAATCATTTTTCATCAAAAAAAATTTAGATAAACTTATTAAAAGAAAAAAATATTAAAAACAAAAAATTATTATATAGTAATATAATTTGCTTTGCTTCTGAATCATTATAGGTTTTGTAATTATATTTTAATTGATAACTATCTTATTAATAATAAATTATTAATTTATTTTTTGATCATTATTAGAATATTTATCAATAATATTATTTATATTGAATATATATGATATATAAATAAAATGATTATTATAACTAAATATTGAATTCACATTTGAAAAAAATTTAAAAATTATTATATTTTCAAAGGTTATAACCTTTGAAAATATAAAAAAATAATAAAAATAAATATTTTGTTATTTTAATTTTTAAATATAACCAATAAACCATGAAATGCATACACAGTTAAATTAGTAAACTTCTAATGCCCGTAATGCCTAAATACATAAACCATTAAATCGCTATATACTACTTAATAATTAAGAAATCTAATTTTTTTTTTAATTTATTATTATTTTAAATATTCATTTTAATTATTTATTAGTTTATTTTTATATAAATTTTTTTTAGAAAATAAATTATGAGTGTGACAAATATAATTTAAATAATTTATTTTTAATAAAAAATATATATACGCTTATAAAAGAAGTAAAAATTTAAAAATTAAAAATTATTATATATTAATATTTTTTACTTTAATTTTGAATCAATTTGGGTTTTGTAAATATTTTTTAATTAATATCTATCTTATTATTAATATATATACCCAACCCGAAGTCTTGTCCCGAAAGAATAGGGACTAAGAAAAATCCATTGACTTTGACTTTTCCTGTCCCGTTCTGTCACGTATTTTTTCTTTTGGGATGGTTCCGGATCTTAAGCAATATCCATCCCGAGAACCGTCCCATCCTAAAAAACTGATAGTAGAACCAGGAATATATATATATATATATATATAATGAAGATGCCACCAATTCCACTACTCCCCATCTAATTCCGACGCACCTATTGCTATTCCGACGAGTTCCATGCCACCTCACGCTGTTCCAGCCATGTTCAGTTAGGTCCAGCCCTTGTCCGTCGCACTTCTTGTTGCCTCCACTGTGTCTCAGATGCCACTAGCCTTTTGGTTTGTTTTTCTGCCGAGAATTGAGTGATTAATTATTATTATTATGTGTCTCAGTCAGTTTTGTTGAGTATTGTTTCTGGTGTTGTGGTTGGGCCGAATGAGTGGGATGAATGTGTTACAGTCAGTTTTGTAGAGCTTGCTTGTTTAAAATATTTATATGTATTTGTGCTTAATATATCATATTAATTAATGGCAATGCAGATGGGACAATCCAGTGATAAATGAAAAATACACTAAATTGAAGATGATCAGATGTCAAATGATCAATGTACTCGTAAATCCAATCATCATTCTTTCAAGAACCCTCCTATTGTTACGGCAGGTTCTTCAATTCCAATTGTAAAAGAATGTCAAGGTACATCTAAACCTCAAGTTCATAAAAAGTATAAGTCTACTGTTTGGGAATCTTATGAGATATTAGTTGGTTTAGAGGGAAATGAAACTGGTAGGGCAGCTTGTATTTGGTGTAGGAAAGAATATTTGGCAAAAAGTGATCAACTTACTTCAGATTTATGGAAATACTTGAGAGAGACTTGTTGTAAATTTCTACCCAAAAAAGAATTAATAGAAGCTCACAAAGGTAAAGACAAGTCACAATCTTTGTTGAGAGGGATGAGTTTAAATAGTTTTGTGAGGTTAGTGTGCCTCAATTTAAAATTCCATCTAGGCACTCTATAATGATGTATTATTTTTCTTTGTTTGAGAAGGAAAAGAAGAAATTATTTGATAGCTTATCCTTTTATTGTTGTAGAGTTTCATTGACTACCGACACTTGGACTAGCATTCAAAATTTGTCTTATATATGTTTGACTATTCATTTCATTCATTCTCAATGGAATATGCATAAAAGGCTTTTAAACTTTTGGGTAATTAAAAGTCATTCTGGAGTTAATATTAGAGATGCTATTGAATTTTGCATGAATGAATGGTGCATGAGAAAGTTGATGTTCATTACAGTTGACAATGCATCAAATAATGATGTTGCAGTTGAACAATTGAAAAAAAGGTTTGTGAAGAAAAGTGTTGTACCTTTGAGAGGCGAGCATTTTCATATGAGATGTTGTGCTCATATCTTAAACATAATTGTCAAAGATGGCATTGCAGTAGTTGATGGTGCTATTCAAAAAATTAGAGGAGTGGTGAAATATGTGAGTAACAGTCCTAAAAGATTAGATATGTTTAAGTTATGTGTTGAAGAAGCAAACTTGACATATGGATCTTCATTGCAATTAGATTGTCCTACAAGATGGAATTCAACTTATTTGATGCTACAAATTGATATAAAATGTCAAAAAGAGTTTGATAAGTTGGAGGACAAAGAAAAAAGGTTTTTGAAGGAGTTTCGTTCAAACGTTCCAACTGAGAGAAACTAAACAAACGCCAAAATTTTGGCTCATTCCTTGAAAACTTTTTATTAAGTAACTTGTAAATTTTCTGGCTCATGATATTCTACGTCTAGTTTTTATTTTCCTCAGATTATTCGAATTTTGAAAAAAATTGAGCTTTGTGAAAATAGTAGAGAACAATGGAGTCTGAAATAGGTATGAAAATGAGGCATAAATTCAACAAATATTGGTGTTCTCTTCAATCAACAAATATTATTCTTTTTGTAGCAGTATTGTTGGATGCTAGATATAAGCTCAAATATCTCAATGTTAAGTACACTTAGCATTATGGAGATGAATAGGCTAAAAATTCGGTGAAAAAAGTTATAAATATTTTAAATGAGATGTTGGATGATTATAAAGATTTAAATGAAGATGAATCAAAATAAGATGATTTCTCTTCTACTGTGTTGAAGAAAAATGATGATTTCTTTGATGGTAGTGATACTAATGTTGATGATTCTTTTTGTTGAATTGGAGAAAGAACAAGAAGTTGCAACTTTGGAATAGTTGGATAGGTACTTGGAGGACAAGCTTGAAAAAAATAGGATTGATTTAATCTTCTAAACTGGTGGAAGGTAAATGAGGTTAGGTATCATTCTTTTGCAAATGTACCAAGGAATGTTTTATCTATACAAGCATCTACTGTGGCCTACGAATCTACATTTAGCACTTGGGAAATAACTTTAGATAAATTCAGGAGTTCTTTAACACCTATTACAGCTGAAGTTCTTATATGTATACAAGATTAGTTGAGAAGCTCAAACAAACTTATTGAAATTGAAGAATTAGTTTAAGACTTTGATGGTAATGAATCAGGTTAGTATACAAATCTTGTAAATTTTAATTTCACTTTTACTTATTTTATACATTCAATTTAATAAAAATATGGTTCAATTACAATTTTCAGAGGGGTCACAAGATCCAAATATTCTTCCAACTATAGTTGGCCAACTAAATTTGGAATGGGTGTATTAAATTTTATAAGGTAATATTTTGTTTTTTTATTATTCTTTAATCTTAGAAATTTATGTCTACATGATTAAGATGTTTTCATCTAAGGTTGTCCTTCTAAAGTGGAAGAAGAAAAGGGAGGATTTGTAGAAGAGATAATTAATGGGGTTTGGATTTTCATTGCTGTTCCGGGACGAACCTTTGAAATGATTATTATCATGGTTGTAATTAGTTGTATTTTTTTTGTTATATTAAGCTGCCTAATTTTAGCAATTACTCAAGTAGTAATTGATTCTACGAATGTTTGTTGTTATATTTAGCTATTCCTTAATATTTTAAGTAACTGTTTAAAAAATGTAGTATTGCTATTATGGTTAACTTTCACTCGGCTGAACAAAGCCAACTTGTGACAAAACAAAGAACCAAATTAAGCACCCAACTCGGTCCCGTTCTATTTAACATTTCTATCCTTTTATGTACATCAAAGCTTTTGATAAGGTAATGGAACTCGTTTGCGGTATTCAGCCTATTTGACAAAATAATATTAGCCCAATTTGAGTTTGAAAGATACATAACTAAGGAATGATAAATGGTACAAAAAAAGGTTTCGACATGAACTAACTTGGATGGTTTGATGAAAATAAATTGAAAAAAATTTCCAAGCTTCGTCCCCTCCCGGGACCGTTTTCTCCTACCCAAAATTTCCGATCTCCGTCCCGTCCCATCACGATATTTTCAACCAACGGGACGGGTCTGGATCTTCAAAAAAAAAATTTCCGAACAATGGGAAGGGAGTGGAGATTTGTAATCCCCATCCCATCCCATCCCATAAGCACCCCTAGCATTTAGTGGTTTACAGGTTTTATTTAAAAAATAAAATAACAAAAAAATTATTTTTATTATTTTTTGATATTTTCAAAGGTTATAACCTTTGAAAATATAATAATTTTTAAATTTTTTTCAAATGTGAATACAATATTTAGTTATACTAATCATTATATTTATATAATATATAAATTTAATATAAACAATTTTATTGATAAATATTCTACTAATAATCAAAAAATAAATTAATAATCCATTAATAATAAGATAGGTATTATTTAAAATATAATTACAAAACATAAAATGATTCCGAAGTAAAGAAAAATATATTACTATATAATAATTTTTTGTTTTTGAATATTTTTTTCTTTTAATAAGTTTATTTATATTTTTTTGATGAAAAATTATTTATATAAATTATATTTGTCTAACTCATAATTTATTTTGTAATTAATATTTATATATAAATAAACAAATAAATAATTAAAATGAATATTTCAAATTATAATAAAAAAAATTAGATTTATTATTTCGGGATACAGGTTTAATTTAAATTAGATCCGTCTCACTAATAATTTATTTTGTATTTAATATTTTTATAAAAATAAATTGATATATAATTAAAATAAAAATTTAAAATTATACCGGATAAAAATTAAAATGAGATTTAAGATTTATTATTAATGTATACCAGTTTAATACTTTAAGTATTTAGAGGTTTTGTAGTTAGAACTTTAGCGATTTATGTTTTTATGCTTTTAGTGGTTTATAGGTTTTATATAAAAAAATAATATAACAAAAAGATTTTCTATAATTTGTTATCATTTTCATAGGTTATAACCTTTTAAAATATAATAATATTCACAATATTTTGAAATGTGAATACAATCTTTAGTTTTAATAATATTAATAATTATATATCATATAAATTCAATATAAACAATTTTATTGATTGACAATATAATAATGATCAAAAATTAAATTAATAAACTATTAATAAAAAGATAAATATTAATAAAAAAATATTTACAAAACCCAAATTGATTCAAGATTAAAGTAAAATATATTACTCTATAATAATTTTTAATTTTTAAATTTTTACTTCTTTTAGAACCGTATATTTTTTTTATTAAAAATAAATTAATTAAATTATATTTATCACACTCATACTTTATTTTTTAATAAATATTTCAATAAAAATAAACAAATAAATAATTAAAATAAATATTTAAAATTATAATAAATAGAAATAAAAATTAGATTTATTAATTATTAAGTAGTATATAGTAGTTTAATGGTTTATGTATTTAGGCATTATGGGGTTTAAGATTTTACTGATTTAACTGTGTATGCATTTAGTGGTTTATAGGTTTTATTTAAAAAAAAATAAAAAAAATTATTTTTATTATTTTTTGATATTTTCAAAGATAATAACCTTTGAAAATATAATAATTTTTAAATTTTTTTCAAAAGTGAATAAATATTTATTTATAATAATCATAATAATTATATATCATATAAATTCAATATAAACAATTTTTTTGATAGATATTCTAATAATTATCAAAAAATAAATTTAAAATCTATTATGAATAAGATTTATATTACTTAAAATATAATATCAAAGCCTAAAATGATTCAAAAGCAAAGCAAAATATATTACTTAATAATAATTATTTGTTTTTAAATTTTTATTCTTTTTATAAGCTTATTTATTTTTTAATAAAAAATAATTTTTATAAATTATATTTTTAACTCATAATTTATTTTATAATTAATATATATATATAAATAAAAAACTTAACAAACAAAATGAATTTTTTAAATTATAATGAAAATAAATAAAAATGAGATTTATTAATTATTATTTAGGGGATACCCATTTAAATGATTATCTATATAGGGGTATCGTGATTTTGTAGTTTAGATTTTTAAGTGTTTAGGCATTTAGTGATTTATAGGTTTTATTTAAATAATGAAATAAAAATTATATTTTTTTTGTTTTTTCACATGTTCAAAGGTTATAATCTTTGAAAATATAATAATTTTAAAATTTTTTTCAAAAGTGAATACAATATTTTATTATAAAAATTATTAAATTTATATATTATATAAATTAAATATAAAAATTTTTATTGATAAATATTCTAATAATGATCAAAAAATAAATTAATAATCTATTATTAATAAGTTAGATATCAATTAAAATATAATTTCAAAACCTAAAATGATTCAGAAACAAAGTATTAATTAAAATAAATTAATAATCTATTATTAATAAGTTAGATATCAATTAAAATACAATATTTAATTTGTATTTAATAATTATATAAAAATAAACAAATAAATAATTAAAATGAATATTTAAAATTATAATGAAAAATATAAAAATGAGATTTATTATTTATTATTTAGGATATACCTGTTTAAAAAAATTATTTATTTAGGGGTTTCGAAATTTAGAAGTTATTGATTTAAGTATTTAGGTATTTAATGGTTTATAGCTTTTATTTAAACAATGAAATAACAAAAAATTTATTTTTGATATTTTTTCAAATTTTCAAAAGTCATAACATTTGAAATATAATAATTTTAAAATTTTTTAAAAATGTGAATACAATTTTTAGTAATAATTATTATTATAACTATATATAATATAAAATAAATATAAACTATTTTATTGATTAATATTATATCAATTATCAAAAAATAAATTAATAAACTAAAATTAATATGATAGATATAAATTAAAATATAATTAAAAAACCTAAAATTATTCAAAATCAAAGTAAAATTTATTACTAAATAATAATTTTTTTTTGTTTTTGTATCATTTTTAAGCTTATATATTTTTTTGATGAAAAATATATTATTTAAATTATATTTGTCACTCATAATTTATTTTGTAATTAATATTTCTATAAATTATTTAAATTAAATTTAAGGTTTACAAGTTTAAAGGTTTAGATATTTAGGGGCTTTGAGGTTTAGGAGTTTAAAGATTTATGTATTTAAGCATTTAATGGTTTATAAGTTTTATTTAAACAATGATATAACAAAAGATTAATTTTTTTTTATATTTTCTCATTTTTGAAGGTTATAACCTTTGAAAATATAATAATTTTTTAATTTTTTTTATATGTGAATACTATATTTAGTTATGATAATCTTAATAATTATATATCATGTAAATTCAATATAAACAATTATATTGATATATATTATAATAATGATCATGCAAAAGATTAATAAACAATTATTAAGAAGATAAATATTGTTTAAAATATATTTACAAACCCTAAAATGATTCAAAATCAAAGTGAAATATTTTTCTAAATATTAACTTAAAATTTTTAATATTTTGTATCCATTTATAAGCTTATATATTTTTTGATGGAAAATAAATTATTTAAATTATATTTGTCTAGATATTAATTTATTTTTTAATTTATATTTCTATAAAAATAAACTAATAAATAATTAAAATGTATATATAAAATTATAATGAATACTTATAAAAATGAGATTTATGATTTATTATTTAGGGTATACCTATTTAATGGTTTAAGTTTTTTGTGGTTTTGGGGTTAATGAGTTTATTGATTTATATGTTTACACATTTAGGTTTTATTTATTGATTTATAGGTTATTTTTAATTTAGGTTTTGGGGTTAATGAGTTCTTTTTATAAGTTTATATTTTTTGTTATTATAAGTAAATTATTTAAATTATATTTGTCTCACACATAATTTATTTTTAATTTATAATTCTTTAAAAATAAACTAATAAATAATTAAAATGAATATTTAAAATTATAATGAATAAAAATGAAATTGAGATTTATTATTTATTATTCAGGATATACTTGTTTAATGGATTAAGTAATTAGGTGCTTTGAGGTTTTTTGATTTAAGTGTTTAGTACTTTAGTGGTTTATAGGTTTTATGTAAACAATAAAATAACAAAAAAAAAATTTGTAATTTTTTGTCATTTTATTAGGTTATAATAATATAATAATATTTAGTTATAAAAATAATTAAAATATAATAAATTTTATTAATAATAATATATCATAGGTTATATATAATTTTATTAATAATATTTTAAATATTAATAATATTTAATAATAATAATAATATTTTAAATATATATCATATAATAATATATGATATATAATAATATTTTAAAATATATAATATTTATTAATTTTCATAGGTTATAACCTTTGAAAATATAATAATATTTAAAATTTTTTGAAATGTGAATACAATATTTAGTTATAATAATTATAAAAATTATACATCATATAAATTCAATATAAACAATTTTATTGATAGATATTATAATAATGATCAAAAATTAAATTAATAAACTATTAATAATAAGATTAATATTAATTAAAAAATATTTAATAAGCCAAATTGATTCAAAATTAAAGTAAAAAATATTACTTGATAATAATTTTTAATTTTTAAATTGTTACTTCTTTTATAAGTGTATATTTTTTTTGATTAAAAATAAATTATTTAAATTATATTTGTCTCACTCCTAATTTATTTTGTAATAAATATATCTATAAAAATAAACTTATAAATAATTAAAATTTGTATTTAAAATAATAATAAATTGAAATATAAATTAGATTTTTAATTATTAAGTAGCATATATTGGGTTAATGAGTTATGTATTTTGGCAATACGGTCCTTAGGAGTTTACTGATATAACTCTGTATGCATTTAGTGGTTTATAGGTTTTATTTAAAAAGTAAAATAACAAAATATTTATTATTATTTTTTTTTGATATTTTCAAAGGTTATAACCTTTGAAAATATAATAATTTTTAAATTTGTTTTCAAAAGTGAATTCAATATTTAGTTATAATAATCATTATATTTATTTATCATTTAAATTCAATATAAATAATTTTATCGATAAATATTCTAATAATGATCAAAAAATAAATTAATAATCTATTATTAATAAGATAGATATCAATTAAAATATAAAATAAAACCCAAAATGATTCAGAAGAAATCAAAATATATTACTATATAATAATTTATTGTTTTGAAATTTTTTTCTTCTTTTAAAAAGTTAATCCATATTTTTTTGATGAAAAATAATTTATATAAATTATATTACTCTAACTCATATTTTATTTTTTAATTAATATTTATATAAAAATAAACAAATAAATAATTAAAATGAATATTTAAAATTATAAAGAAAAAAAATATATTGAGATTTATTCGTTTTTATTTTAGGTATAACAGTCTAATTTAAATAAGATCTGTCTCCCTAGTAATTTATTTTGTAATTAATATTTCAATAAAAATAAACTGATAAATAATTAAAATAAAAATTTAAAAATATACTGAATAAAAATTAAAATGAGATTTATTAATTATTATTAATGTATACCAGTTTAATATTTTAAGTATTTAGAGGTTTTTTCGTTTATGATTTTAGCGATTTATGTTTTTAGACATTTAGTGGTTTATAGGTTTTATTTAAACAATGAAATAACAAAAAAACTATTTTTGATATTTTATCACATTTTAAAAGGTTATAACCTTTGAAAAGACAAAAATTTTAAATTTTTTTAAAAATGTGAATACAATATTTAGAAATAAGAATCATTATAATTATATATAATATAAACTAAATATAAACAATTTTATTGATAGAAATGATATCAATTATCAAAAAATAAATTAATATGCTATTATTAATATAATAGAAATAAATTAAAACATAAATACAAAATCTAAAATTATTCAAAATCAAATTAAAATTTATTACCAAGTAATAATTTTTGTTTTTTAATTTTTGCTTCTTTTTATAAGCTTATATTTTTTTTTGATGAAAAATATATTATTTAAATTATATTTAAGGTTTACGAGTTTAAAGTTTTAAGTATTTAGGAGCTTTTGTGTTTGGGAGTTTATAGAATTAAGTGTTTAGGCATTTAATGGCCAATAAGTTTTATTTAACCAATGATATAACAAAAAAATTATTTTTATTTTTTTTTCTAATTTTTGAAGGTTATAACCTTTGAAAATATAAAAATTTCTAAATTTTTTTCAAATGTAAATATAATATTTATTTATAATAATCTTAATAAATATAAGTCATTTAAATTAAATATAAATAATCAAATTGCTAGATATTATAATAATGATCAATAAATAAATTAATAAACTATTATTAATATAATAGATATTATTTAAAATATATTTTCAAAATCTAAATTTTTTCAAAATCAAAGGTTATATTACAAAATAATAATATTTTTTAATATATTGGTTTTTTATAAGTTTATATTTTTGTTATTAAAAATAAATTATTTAATTTATATTTGTCTTACTCATAAATTATTTTGTAATTTATTTTCTATAAAAATAAACTAATAAATAATTAAAATAAATATTTAAAATTATAATGAATACAAATAAAATTGAGGTTTATTATTTATTATTCAGGATATACAGGTTTAATGGTTTAAGTATTTAGGTGTTTTAGGGTTTAATCATTTAAGTGTTTATGCCTTAAGTGATTTTATCTATTTTTTGAAGGTTATAACCATTGAAAATATAATAATTTTTACTTTTTTTAAAAATGTGAATATAATATTTAGTTATGAAAATCTTGATAATTATATATAATGTAAAATCAATATAAATAATTTTATTAATTGATATTATAATAATGATCAATAAATAAATTAATAAACTATTATTAATTAGAATGATATAAATTAAAATATAATTGCAAAATCTAAAATTATTCAAAATTAAATTAAAATAAATTACTAAATAATAATATTTTGTTTTAATAATTTTGCCTCTTTTTATGATCTTAATTTTTTTTTGATGAAAAATAAATTATTTATATTATATCAGTTTCACTAATAATTTATTTTGTAATTAATATTTCAATAAAAATAAACTGATAAATAATTAAAACGAATATTTAAAATTATAATGAATACTAATAAAAATGAGATTTATTATTTATTATTTAGAGTATACTAATTTAAAGGCTTATGTATTTATGGACTTCGGGGTTTACTAGTTTAGTCATTAAGATTTAGGTATTTTGTGGTTTATAGATTTTATTTTAAAAATCTAATAACAAAAAATTTATTTTTTTATTTATTCTTATTTTCAAAGTTTATAACCTTTGAAAACTTAATAATTTTTATTTTTTTTTAAAATATGAAAATGTTTTTTTGTTATAATAATCTAAATAATTATATAAAATCTAAATTCAATATAAATACTTTTTTTTTATATAATAATGACGATAATAAAATAAATTAATAAACTATTATTAATAAGATAGATATTAAATAAAATTTATTTGTAAAACCTAAAATGATTCAAAATCAAGCTAAAATATATTAATAAAATAGATATTAAATAAAACAATTATTAATAAGATAAAATATACAAGTTTAGAAGATTATATATTTAGTAGTTTTGGGATTTAAGAATTTAGTGATTTAAGTGTTCGAGTATTTAGTAGTTTATAGGTTTTATTTAAAAAATAAAATAACAAAAAAAAAATTTTTGTTTTTTTTCTCATTTTTGAAGGATATAACCTTAGAAACTATTACAATTTTTTAATTTTTATTAAATGTGAATACTATATTTAGTTATGATAATCTTAATAATTATATATCATTTAAATTCAATATAAACAATTATATTGATATATATTATAATAATGATCATACAAAAGATTAATAAACAATTATTAAGATGATAAATATTGTTTAAAATATATTTACAAACCCTATAATGATTCAAAATCAAAGTGAAATATTTTACTAAATATTAATTTTAATTTTTTAAATTTTTGTATCCATTTATAAGTTTATATATTTTTTGATGAAAAATAAATTATTTAAATTATATTTGTCTAGATATTAATTTATTTTTTAATTTATATTTCTAGAAAAATAAACTGAAAAATAATTAAAATGTATATATAAAATTATAATGAATACTAATAAAAATGAGATTTATGATTTATTATTTAGGGTATACCTATTTAATGGTTTAAGTTTATTGTGGTTTTGGGGTTAATGAGTTTATTAATTTATATGTTTACAAATTTAGGTGTTTATAGCTTTTATTTAATCAATGAAATAACAAAAAATTTATTTTTATGAATTTTCGTGATTTTCAAAGGCTATAACCTTTGAAAATATAATAATTTTTTAATAGTTTTAAAATAAGAATACAATACTTAGTTATAATAATCTTAATAATTAAATTTGATGTAAATTCAATATAAAAAATTTTATTAATATAAATTATTTTGATGATCAAAAAATAAATTAATAAACTATAATTAATAAGATTGATATTAATTAAAATATATTTGCAGAACCCAAAATAATTCAAAATCAAAGTAAATTATATTACTCAATAAAATATTATATTTTTGAAATTTTGTTTATTTTTATAAGCTTATATTTTTTTTCATAAAAAATAATTAATTTAAATTATATGTCTCACTCATTATTTATCTTGTAATTAATATTTCTATGAAAATAAACTAAAAGATAATTAAAATGAATATTAAAAATTATAATGAATACAAATAAAAATGAGATTTATTATTTATTATTTATTATTTAAGTTATATAGGGTTAATGGTTTAAGTATTTAGCGAGTTTTGGGCACTGGGAGTCTAGAGATTTAAATGTTTAGGCATTTGTGGTTTATATGTTTTATTTAAATAATAAAATAATAAAAAAATTATTTTTGTTATTTTTTATCATTTTTGAAGGTTATATCCTTTGAAAATATAATAATTTTTAATTTTTTTTCAAATGTAAATATAATATTTAGTTATAATAATCTTAATAATTATCAAACATTTAAATTCAATATAAGTAATTTTTTTGTAAGATATTATAAAATTGATCAAATAATTAAAATAGAATTGCAAAACCTATATATAATGATTCAAAATCAAAGTAAAATATATTACTAAATAATAATTTTTTTTAATGTTTTGTTTTTTTTATAAGTTTATATTTTTGTTATTAAAAATAAAGTATTTAAATTATATTTGTCTTACTCATAATTTATTTTGTAATTTATAATTCTATAATAATAAACTAATAAATAATTAAAATAATTATTTAAAAATAAAATGAATACAAATAAAATTGAGATTTATTATTTATTATTCAGGATATACCGGTTTAATGGATTAAGTATTTTGGTGTTTTGTGGTTCATGAGTTAGGGATTTAATTGTTTAGACCTTTAGTGATTTATAGTTTTTTTTAAGAATGATAAAACAAAAAATTAAATTTTTTGATTTATTTTAATTTTTGAAGGTTATAACCTTTGAAAATATAATAATATTTAATTTTTTTTAAATTTGAATATTATATTTAGTTATAATAGTCTTAATAATTATATAGAATGTAAACTCAATATAAATAATTGTATTTATAGATATTATAATAATGATCAATATATGAATTAATAAACTTGTATTTATAAGAATGATATAAATTAAAATATAATTGTAAAATCTAAAATGATTCAAAATCAAAATAATATATATTATTAATGTTTTAATTTTTTATTTTTACAATATTCCCTATTTTTATGAGCATTTTTTGATGAAAAATAAATTATTTAAATTATATATGTCGCACAAATAATTTATTTTGTAATTAATATTTCTATAAAAATAAACTAATAAATAATTAAAATGAATATTTAAAATTATAATGAATACTAATAAAACTGAGATTTTTGATTTATTTTTTTAGACTATACTAATTTAATGTTTTAATTATTTATAGGCTTCGGGGTTTAGGTGTTTAGTCATTTTAGTATTTAGTCATTTAGTGGTTTATAGGTTTTATATAAAAAATAAAATAACAAAAAATTTATTTTTGTTATTTTTTCTCTATTTTCAAGGTTATAAACCTTTGAAAATATAATAATTTTTAAATTTTTTTTTGAAAAGTGAATACAAATGAAGTTATAATAATCATAATAATTATATATCATATAAATTCAATATAAACTACTTTAATGATATTTATTATAATAATGAACATAAAAAAGTAATAACCAATTATTAATAAGATAAATATTGTTTAAAATATATTTGCAAAACCTAAAATAACTCAAAATCAAAGTGAAATATTTTACTAAATATTAATTTTAAAATTTGATATTTTCGTATCTATTTATAAGCCATTATATTTTTTGATGAAAAATAAATTATTTAAATTATATTTGTCTCACTAATAATTTATTTTTTAATTTATATTTTTATTAAATTAAACTAATAAATAATTAAAATGTATATTTAAAATTATAATGAATACTAATAAAAATGAGATTTATGAGTTATTATTTAGGGTATAACTATTTAATTGTTTAAGTTATTGTGGTTTTGGGGTTAAGAAGTTTATTGATTTATATGTTTGCACATTTAGGTATTTATAGGTTTTATTTAATCAATGAAATAACAAAAAATTTATTTTTATGATTTTTCGTGATTTTCAAAGGTTATGACCTTTGAAAATATATTAATTTTTTAATAGTTCTAAAATATGAATACAATACTTAGTTATAATAATCTTAATAATTATATTTTTTGTAGATTCAATATAAAAAAATGTATTAATATATAAAATAATAATGATCAAAAAATAAATTAATAAATTATTATTAATAAGATAGATATTAATTAAAATATATTTGCAGAACCCAAAATAATTCAAAATTAAAGTAAATTATATTACTAAATAAAATTTTAAATTTTTGAGATTTTGTTTATTTTTATCAGCTTATTTTTTTTCATAAAAAATAATTTATTTAAATTATATCTGTCTCACTCATTATTTATTTTGTAATTAATATTTCAATAAAAATAAACTAAAAAATAATTAAAATAAATATTTAAAATTATAATGAATACAAATAAAAATGAAATTTATTATTTATTAATTAGGTTATATAGGTTTAATTGTTTAAGTATTTATGGGGTTTTGGGGTTTATGAGTCTAGAGATTTAAATGTTTAGGCATTTAGTAGTTTATAAGTTTTATTTAAATAATAAAATAATTAAAAATTATTTTTGTTTTTTTTTTATCAATTTGAAGGTTATAACCTTTGAAATTATAAAAATTTTTAAATTTTTCTCAAAAATATATATAATATTTAGTTATAATAAGTTAATAATTATAAGACATTTTAATTGAATATAAGTAATTTTATTCTTCGATATTATAAAAGTGATCAAAAAATAAATTAATAAACTTTTATTAATAGAATTGATCGCAATTAAAATATAATTGCAAAACCTATATATAATGATTCAAAATCAAAGTAAAATATATTACTAAATAATAATTTTTTTTTAAAATTTTTACTTTTTTTATATAACCTTATTTTTTTTTTGATTAAAAATAATTTATTAAAAATATATTTGTCTCACTCATTATTTATTTTGTGATTGATATTTTTATAGAAAAAAAAATTAATAAATAATTAAAATGAATATTTAAAATTATAATGAGTACAAATTAAAATGAGATTTATGATTTATTATATATGTTATACCGGTTTAATGGATTGATTATTTAGGAGTTTTGTCGTTTAGGAGTTTAGTAATTTATGTTTTTAGGCATTTAGTGGTTTATAGGTTTTATTTATATAATAAAAATAAAATAGATATTATAATAATTATATTAATAATTTTTAAAATATGCAATGTATAATTTTTAAGATGTAATAAATTTTTGTTATGCCATTGTTTTAAATATGCAAGACAAAGATTTCTTAGATTATAGTTATTTAAAATTATTATTCTAATAATTTATTCATCATTTTGTGTTGCACATTAGCATGGTGGAGTGCTCATTTTTCTATGTTTAAGATTCCTATTTATATTTTCATGGTTACTGCTACAAATGATCAGTCTCAATTTCATCTGCTAGTTCTTTTGTTAGCTTGTCAACTCATGCATGGCGGTGTAGAGCAACCCCCTTATAAGCCTTGGGACTGATAGAGAGTTCTGGTTATGGGGAGGCAAGATGTGAACTTTGATGCCCCAAGCCTGGCATGTGGCTCATCTTCCAGGTTTTTCTCTATGATTTTTTAGAGATATTTTCCAAAATTTAAATAATCTTCGTATTTCTTATTTATGTTGATAGTGAAGTTTTGTCCCACCTTTGTGAAGTATAAATGGGATAATACTAATTTGTTGTAGTTTTGTGTCATTTGAGGGTATGTGATTATATATATGTACATATAATACTACAGTATATACGCACATATATACTATAGTATATAGGAAACTTTTACAAAATATAATTAATACAAAATTTGAAAATTTTGAAATATAAAAAAAATATAAATGTTTTTCATTAAAGTTAAAAAAAATAAATTAATATTTAAAAATAAATACATATATGTTTGCCCCTACTAAAATTTATAAGAATTAAATAATTGAGTAATATTTTTTCTATTAACTTATAATATTCAGTCTTTATTAAAATAATTAATATAACTTTTTTTAATTATCTTATCACTTTAAGTAATTTTTTGAATTTTAAAAATTATAAATGATATCAAATAATATGAAATTTTATCTATTTAAAATTATTGCATATTATTTTCATAAAAATTAATATGATGAATTCTTAAAAATTTATAACCATAAAATATAAATTTTTATATATTTTTTAATATTAAAAGTATTTTATAACTCGTAGGAGAGTGGATAGAAGACAAATCATCTTTTCATGTATGTCTTATTATATCAAGTTTGTTAATTTTATAGCTATCTGATATTTTTTTTATAAGGCTGAACATATATATTTTTTAAATTGTTTATATATTTATTGTTTAATTAATATTATAAAAAAATTGTAAGGTGTATATTTTTTATTTGTACCTTTCTACACACACATTAATTTAGTTGAAAAAATTTTGATAGTAAATAAAATAAATGAGTCTTTTTTTATTATATATATATATATATATATATATATTATATTATTTATTTAATATTTTTATAATTAAAAATATAAATATTTTGGAAATATATATAATTTTATTATTCAATGTTTATTTTGTCGAGACTAAGTCCTCCATCTTTCTCACAATATTTTCGAAGAATAAGCGACACAATTATTCCACAGTCCTCCATTCTTTTCTTGACACAGATGCAACATAAACATATTCGAATTAAGCGATAATTTGTTATTGATTTGAGGTACGTTTTCTACCCTAATTATTCAACGATTATCTTAATGCGTATTGATTCTGTTAATATTTTTTCTAAAATTCTTCTTCTTTAATCGTATACATTAATTTAATAATACTTATTGTGATACATACCTAATGCATTTTTGTTGTGTTGGGTAGTAGGTATGCTAATATAAACTTAATTTAATTATACTTTTTTTAAAACATATTCTGTTAATTTAATTATACTTTTTTTTAAATAAATATTCTGTTAATTTAATTATAATTGGATTGCTTATATAAACTAAATCGTATATAACACAAAATGGGTGTTTTGTGTTGGGCAGTGTGTATATAACACATAAATATACTAGTGTATTTTATTATATTTATAACTATAAAAATACCTTACATAAACATAACTATATATAATCATAACAATATATATATATCATAATTTTATATATGATACATTCAATATACATGTCGTGTATTTCAAATATAATTAGTATTATACATATAACATTATATACATATTTTACACAGATAAATATATATTTACTTTATGATAGGATTTTAATAATGTATATTTGAAATTTGTAAGTCATCATTCTGAAATACACATCTAATAAATTTGCATTATGAAAATAATTATTATTCCATAATGCCTTGCCTACCCAATAAGTATAATTAAATTAATATATGTAAACTATATTTTATACATGACTTTATGTACAGGGAAAACCAGACATTCTTATAAAAATGTAAGAGTGTATTTAATATCTATAAATTTAAAGTATAGTCACCTTAATATCTGTTAATGTCAAATAATATCTGTAAATATTTATTGATTGGTTTTCAATTAGTTTAAATAAAAATGTAATAGGCTTTATGAATACTGATACTAATTTACACGACATTTAAATAAATGTATATATTTGACTATATTTTAATTACTATGTTTAATTAAATGCCACATAGGCTACATTATAAATACCCTAGCATTGACTATCAATATGATTCATATTGAATTAAAATATATAAAATATCCAACTCATCTAACATACATTATTTCCTACATGAATTGATGCCGATGACTTTTTGATGGGTTTGAGAAGTTCCACCTATATGGATGAGTAGCTCTCACATATTTTATCACCTCTATAGCCATTAACTCATAAATTGTATACCAATGGACTTGATATTGTTTACTAATTGTAAGCTAACCATAGAATTGTTTACTTGAGTAAACATTAGAAACTATTTACTTATTGTAAGCTTAGATAATGAAGAAACTTTGATAATTAATCCAAATAATCAATATCTATGAAATGATAATCGAGATTCATAGAGTTCACTTTATTACTTGTTAAACTCATATACTTGTGATACATTTTACCATGCTATAAAATAACTAACACTTGCATTGATTTTTGTAGTGTCTTGTCTTTCTATAATTTCAATACTTAATGGTCCTTGAGCTATTATAATTACAATGATTCTTAGGTTTAGACCTCTTGTTTTTGGTTTGCTTTAACATTTTTTCTTGGTTGAATTTCTTTCAATTAACTTTGTATATAATTCTAAAGAGGTTGATGTTTCACTTGTCTATCTCTGTTGAATCTCCTTGCTGAGAATTAGATCTTGAACATCATCAAATTTCAATTTATTAGTTCTTGATGAACTATGAGCAACTATAATTGTAATATGATAATTTTTGATAAAGAACATAATAGTATCAATGCACATATTTCATCATTGACTTCAATACCAAACAAACTTAATTGGGTTGTGATTGTGTTGACTTTATTGAGTTGTTGGGTCATTGATGTGCTTTCTGTCAACTTCAGATTGAAAAAACACCTCATCATGTGCACTTTTTTAGCATCAATTAGTTTTTCGTATATACTAGCAAGAGCCATCATAAGCCTTACTATGCTATTATCATTTTTTATACTGAAAGTAAGTTTGTAAGATATCATATTTCAGATGAATTCAAGTGCTAGCATGTGCTCTTCTTTCTTCTTAGATTCTATCATCTTCCTCAGAAGGGGTTGATATAGATTTTCTAGTATATATAATCCTCCATCTATATTTTCAAGAATCCAAATTTCATTCTATAGATTTTTTTTTATTTTCATTTTTCCTTCAAATGTAGTCATTACTATCTACAAAATATAAATTCTTCTAGACAATTCTTGCAAAATACTATGGATGAGAATTGAGAACACCTCTTTTAACATGCTGATATTGTCTGCAAAATTTTTACTATTTATTAAATTCATTATTATTATCAATAGTAACTTCGCCCAATGGTGAATCATAATGCACAACTTAAACCTCCAATACAAATTGTTGATAATAACTTGATTTCCTATTTGTTAGATAGACATTTAGATAAACTGACAAATATAAAGGTAAATATATTGAATGAGTGATAGATAGATATATATATATATATATATATAGAAAGATTGACAAATAGGCCAAAAATAGAAAGATAGCTAGATAGTTTGAGAGATAGAAAAATAGAAAGAAGATATATAAATTAAATGATAAATATAATAGTTAGATAGTTACATAGATATATAGATTAACATATAAACATTTTGACATAAAATAGAAAGATAGAAGGATAAACAAATAGACAAATATATAGATAGATTGATTGATAGTCAGATTGATAGATAGACTAATAGACTGATAAACTAATAGACTGATAGATTGATAGAGAGGCAGATAGATATATAGAAAGACAGATAGAGAGATATATAAATAAATAATTAGAAAGATAAATAGATAGATAGATAGATAGGTAGAGAGCTATATAGATAGATAGATAGATATAAATATAGATATATTGATTGATTGATAACCAGCTAAATATATGGATAAAAATATAGATAGATAGATAGATAAACAAATAGATAGATAGATATATTATAGATAGATAGATAGAAGATTAATTGATAGATAGATAGATAGATTGATAGATAGATAGATAGCTATAAAGATAGATAGATAGATAGACATTTAGAAAGGTATATAGATAGAAAGATAAATAGCCATATATATAGACAGATAGATAGATAAATTATTAGATAGATAGATAGACAAATAAATATAAATATAGATATATATATATATATATATAAAGACAGACAGACATATAGATAGATAGATAGACAGATATATAAATAGATAGATAGACAAATAAATAGATAGATAGATTATATATAGATTGATATGCAAATTTATTGATAGATTGATCGACAAATTGATAGAGAGATTGATAGACTATTTGATAGACATAATGATAAACATAATGATATATAGATATATAGACAGACAAACACATAAAGATAGATACATTTTTTAAAGGTTTTTTTTATTATTATGCCCTCTCTTTTGGCGGAGGAATACCATTTGTACAAACTAATACTACCCTTTTTCCTTTTTACACCCATTCTCAGAAAAGAAATAAAAACCTAGCTCTATGAAATCATGCTTTTAACTCTCTTCATTTAAGTATGCATTATGAGGTATGTATACTAATTTTGATGCAATTTTCTGGACTATTTTGTTCAAGTTGTGTTTGTAATATTTTCCTGCCTTTCATAACTTTGTTTGGCTCTTTGAATAGGGGTAACTATGCTTTTTCAATAACACTTCTCGGTACTGCAATTAATTTGATAACTTTGTGTTTGAATCTTTTCTGGGCTATTTCGCTGCCCCGTTGATGCCTTACCGAGCCCCCCTACTTGACAGGTCTCCTTCAGCTGCCCCATTGATGCCATAATCTCTTCATTCAACAGACCCTTTTCGCTACCCCATTAATACCTTATTGCTTGGAGGTGTATATTCAGTCTCCTCCTGCATCATTAACACCCCAAAATCGGCAATATCATGCATAATTATAGCTATTGTTCTCTTACCTCTGTGAACCTGTTGAAGCTTCACTCCGTGTCCCTTCAGTTGGCTTTGCTGTGTGTGAACTACCTTTACAGACTCATACAGGCGCGTCTACTACCCTATACAGACTTCTGCCACCTTTACCATAATCAAGTAACATACTCTATTTTCTAACTCATTAGATATCAAATTCAACAAATTACAAGCGATATTTAAAGAATATAAAACAATTGTCCTCAGTACTAAAGCCCCCTTTTGGTACTTGAAAGCTTTTCCTGCAAAAAAACCCAATACAACCAATACCATATAAATTATATTATCACTACTATACCCTTACCAACTTACTTTTGCTTCCCTATTGGAGCTTCTTTCAGAAGGCCTTCACAGCCAGCTGACATCCTGCCCAATGCCTCTCTTTTTTTTATGAATGTTTCTCATTCTTCAAGCAGGCTCTTTTCCCCTATCAGGACTAGAGAGATCTTCTGATAAGACTTGCTACCGCCTACAATTGTCTTTAAAGAGAAACAAAAGGCACAAAACAAAGACACATCCCAAAGCAAGAAATCCAATAAGTTTTCTTAAAATTATGTTTTATTCTTTTAATTTTGAACTCTAATATAAGGAAATCCTATTTTGTCAAGTCTTATCAATCCTTTGTACTTATCTGGAATGTTATTCTCATTAAATTCCTGAAAACCTTTCCTCAAATATTCCTCTACTAATTTGTCTGCAAGCGCATTGGCTTCCCTAAATATGTGAATAATTTCCCCTTTTAGCTCAATTACTAATTCTTTTATCTTATTAATATCTTCGTCTAACCTCCATAGCTCTATTTTGTCTTTCACTAGATCTACTAAAAGACTCGAGTCTACCTGAATTTGAATTTTGCTGAATCCATTTTCTTTGCAAATTTGAAGACCCTTATATAGAGCCGTTGTTTATGAGTGCAAAACTGAAGAGGCTGTTCCTCTCATAGTAAATGCCTTAATTACTCTACCTTCCTCATTTCTTATTACTCCTTCACCTCCTGCCACTCCCATGTCTCTTTTAAAACTTCCATCTGTATTTAAGATAAGATAGACTTTTAGAGACTTTCTCCACTTAATAATTTTAATAGCTGGTAGTTTTATGAGGCTTGTGGAAAGGCCCCTACCCTTTTTTCCATCAATGTCCTTATTTTTTATTTTTATCGGGTAGCATGCTGTTATGAATGCGCTTTCTTTTTTTAATCTTTTCTAGGATGTTCTCATAGCTCATCGGGATATTCTCAAAACGACTTTTATTTCTGGCTTTCCATATGCACCATATCGTAATATGGGGAATATATTGTCTTAGCTATTTGAGAATTTTATTCTCGGAGAACTTTTGAACCCAACTTTCTAATCTATCAAATAGATTTCCTGCTTCTATTTTAATTTCTGCTTATGTTTCTAACTTTCTCTATAATTTAATAGCTATAGTACCTATAGAAAATAAGTGCTCAATACTTTCTATCTCCTTTCTGCAACATTTACATCTAGAAGTTAGCTTTATACCCTTTCTTTGTATATTCTCATCTACTGGTATGACTTTTGCATGGAGTTTCCACACAAATATATTAATTTTCTGTGGGATCTCTTTTACCCATAATCTTTCATAGATATCCTGCGACTGCCTTTTTCTTCTTACTAAATTTTTTGCGCTCTTTAATGTAAAAGTACCTTGAGCATTGAGCTTCCATTTCCATCCTCTACTTGTCAGAATCGCATAATTTTCTACTATATTTTTCTGTTTATTCATTAATTTCCAACTTTTTGACGCCTTTCTAGAGTTAATCGGCTTATCTCCAAGCCCGTATCTAGCTTTTATATATGTAGCCCATAGACTCCCATTTTCTTTTACTCTCCACTAGTTCTTGCACGCACAAGCTTTAGATATATCTGCTAGTGTAGAGAAACCTAATCCGGCTTCTTCCTTTGGGTAACATAAATCTTGCCATTTTTTCCAGTGAAGCTTGTTCTTTCCTTCTTTTTTCCCCCCATAAGAAATTTGCCATTTCTCTTTCTATTTTTTTAACTATGCATTTTGGTGGCTGCGTCGACATAAATACGTGCGTTAGGGAACACTGGAGTACATGTGTTATAAGTGTAATCCTTCCTGCCATACTTAACAGATTCACCTTCCAACTCGTGATTTTATTTCTAATCTTATCCACTAAGAATGATAAGTATTCCTCCTTCACCCTTCCTTCATAAATAGGGCATCCTAGGTATATAAGAGCACCCTTTGCTTGCATGAAACCTGTGATTCTGCTAATCCTTTGCGAGGTAATTTCTGATGTGTTTTTGGATGTGAGGAATTGACATTTATTCGTATTCAATGTTTGTCATGTTTCTTCCTCCAAAGACTGCAAAAGAAACATCATTTTTTTCAAAGATTTACTACTGGCATTTGTGAAGATGATAATATCATCCGCATATGCCAGACAATTCACAGGAGGAGTATGCCTGGGCTGCTTGAAAGCAACAATTTTGCCCCTTCTCATTTCCTCTTTTAAGGTAACTATAAATAGTTATAAGTATATATTGAATAAAGTAGGGGAGAGAGGGTCTCCCTGCATGAGTCCTCTTGTTGGTTTAAATTCACCACTTACCTGGCCATTTACTAAAAGTTTTACCCATACACTTGAGACGCACCTAAACATCAAATCTATCCAGTATTCTGAGAAACCCAACCTTCTCATGAGATAACATAAAACATCTCATTCTACTCTATCGAAAGCTTTAGCCAAATCCAATTTCAGAATAACATTCCCTCCTCTCACTTTTGTTCTTATTTCTCTCATCATTTCTGATGCTAAGTTTATATTTTCCATCATCCATCTATTTTTTACAAAACCTACTAGCTCATGCAATATAGTATTAGGAAGAATATTACTTATTCTATTCAGTAATATTTTAGTTAAAATTTTAAAGACAGAATTACATAAACTAATTGGTCTATAATTCTCCTCCCTCTGCGGGTTATCTTTCTTAGGTATCAGCACAATGAAGGAAATAGCCCAAGATTTTGGAATTTCAGCACCGGCAAAGATCCATTCAAAGGCCGCAAGTATATTAGTTTTAATGATATCCCAACTTTGTTGAAAGAAGCCATTATTCCAGCCATCCAGACCTACAGTGCTATCTTTGACTGCACTAAATACTACTTCTTTAAGCTCTTCTTCCTTTAGGGGTTCACCTAGAAGGTCATTCTCCTTTTCTGAGACTTTTTTTACAATGTTTCTCATTAACTTATTTTTTCTAACCATGCCTTGTCCGCATAAGATGTTTTTGAAGTGATTATGTAATATATTTTTTATCTCATCCTCCTTTTCTATCCAATCACCATTTGTCGACCTCAACCCTTTTAATTTACTTTTTTTGAATTTTAATTTTTGCCATTGCATTAAAAAATTTTGTATTTTTATCTCTGTCTTTTAGCCACCTAACTTTTGCCCTCTGCTTCCAGAAGACTTCCTCCATGTGCATTCTAAGTCTCAATTCTGCTCTAGCTTTATTGAGTTTTATTCTATCCTCTTGACTAGAAGTTTGTTCATATTTTATTTCTAAACTAGTCACTTCCTGTTCAGCTTCCTGAATTTTTTTAGTTAAATTACTGAATACCTCCTTATTCCATTTGTTCTAAGTCCATCTTAAACTACGTAGTTTTTTTTTGCTAAGATTTGTAACGGGTTGCCCAAGAAGGAACTCCTCCATGTTTCCCTTACTATCTTATCATATTCCTTATGCAATCCCCACATATTTTGAAATACGAAGCCTTTGTGTCTACTCTTGCTTTCTTGAAAGGATATCAAAAGTGGGCTATGGTCTGAGCAGGTTCTATTTAAATGTTTAACCTTTATTCCTCCCAATTTATCCAGCCATTGCGAGTTAAACAGAACTTTGTCTAGCTTGGACCAAATTTCCCTTCTCTTTCTCCAGTTATTACACCATGTGTAATTCGATCCTAAGAAGTCTACTTCCAAGAGATTCGCTCTAGCAATCGCCTCATTAAACTAGGCTATTGCTAACTTATCCGGCTGTCTTCCACCTTTTTTCTCATTGATTTTTCTAATCGCATTAAAATCTTCTCCGATGATCCACGGGGAGTTCCTTGTGGCTAAAAGCCCCATCTCCTCCCATAAGGGTTTTCTTCCCTCCTTCGTACTCTTCGCATAAACTACTGAGAAAATAGTTGTAGACTGTTCTTGGAAATTAAAAGTGATTATTTGTTCATCTTCTGCAACTATCTCAAAATCTACGTTCTTTCTCCACATAACCCATAACTTACTGTTACGGTTTGAGAAAACATTATCTAAGCTGATCTTCTCTTTATATTTCTCTAGTTGATTACTATCCAGCATTGGTTCAGCTAGAATGATAATTTTTAAATTATGGATTTTAATTAATCTTTTAATTCTATTTATCGTTAGAGCATTCGCCACTCCTCTTATATTCCAAAACAAGCTATTAAATATCTCTACGTATCCCTAGCTTGAGCTCTTGTAATGCATTTACTTTCATACTTCAAATTTTTGTATTTTTTCCTATTTCTGATGGACTTACTTGAGCTGGACAACACTATTTCAAATTTCTTTAGTACACTTATCTTTTCTAAGCTTTTTCCCATTTGCTTGATTTTTTCTATCACTGATTGTTTATCTTGTAGGCTATCCTTGTGCGTTTCCTGCTTTGAAGATATTAAATCCTCATAACAAAGGTTATAATTCAGATCACCTCCCTCTTTTTTATTATTAATGCAAGGCCAACTTTTCGCCTCCGACTCTTCTTCCAAAAGTAAATCATCCTCCTCCCAATTATAAGGCTTCCTATTCCCTTCTAAATGTGCTTTTCCTCTAAATTCCATCTTCTTCTTTCTAGGATTTAACGTGTTTTCTTTCCCCCCTTTTTCTACCACAAAAACCCACTTTTATACTTCAAGCCACCTTCTAATTTCCTCTCTCTTTTTCTCCCCTCCCTTCTGTCTTGTCTCCCCTCCCTTTTCCCTCATTTCTGTTTCCTCTTCACGATATTCTACCCCCCCCCCCCCCTTCTTTAAGCCTCTCATTCACCTCCTCCCCCCCCTCTACTTCATTAACCTCCTTTCTTCCTATTAATCGGGCATCCCCCTCCACTATCTCCTGTTTTACACTCTTTTTTTGTACCTCATCACTTGTGTTCTCCCCTCTACTCCTTTTCACCCATATTTCTTTTTCCTTCCTATTTCCTTTTCCCCATTTCCCAAACATGCATTCATCCTGCCCATGCCCTAGTTTAAGGCAAGTTAGACAGTAAAAAGGCAAGGCCTCTGGAATAATTTCCTGCCAGAAACCATTGGCAAGGTCAGTGCCTATCCACACCCTCTTCGGAGGGGGAGACTTGAGGTCAATTTCCACGCATATTCTGGCCAAACTTGGCCTCGTTATCATGGCCGCGGCTTCATCTAGTAGGAGAGGAGTACCCAAACAGCAAGCAATTGAATAGAGAGATTGTTTATTAAACAGATGTATGGGGAGTTTGGGTAATGAAAACCATACCGGTGTGATAGAGGACTCCTCCAATGGTAAAAATTCTAGCGTCCACTTGAAGACTCGCATTGCATAGCCCACTATACTCCATGTTCCTCTAGGCCAAACCCTGAGGAAGTCATCCTCTTCTCTGAATTGCAGGAACGTTTGCTTACCGTCGTAGTTAGCTATCTTCACCCTTTCTTGCAGTTTTAAGGAAGCAACGAAATCATATATCTCGTTAAAATCGGGTCTTCCATGTGAGAATTTAGCAACGAGGGTGTGTTTGAACGGGGCAGCAAGCTTGTTCATCTCCTAATATGAAAATATTATCGCCGGGGTTCCTTCTTTCACGATAAGCTTCGGATACAGGACCACTGGTTCATCAATATTGTAGGAGAAAGACTTTTTGGTGAAGAGGGAACTAATTGGCTCCATTTTCAGCTTCGAGTCGAGCTTATTTTGCGCAACGATGGAAGTTTACGGGAAATCGCTTCTGTATCGCCGAGGGTTCCTTCTTCGAGCGCCTCCCAAAAATCATATATTCAAAACAAAGTTTTTTATAGAAAGATAGATACATACATACAAATATAAGATAGATAGATAGATAGACAGACATGTTGATTGATTGATATATAGATAGAAAGACAGATATACAGATAGATAGAGAGATAGATAAACAAACATACAGAAAGATAGATAGACATATATATAGATAGATAGTTAGATAAACAAATAGATAGAAAAATAGATAGATAGATATATAAATAGACAAATAGATAGACATATAGTTAGACAAATAGATTGACACATAGATATATAGATATATATATATATATATATATATATATATATATATATATATATATATATATAGATTGACATTTGGATATACAGAAAGATAAATAGATAGATATATAGATTGATAGATAGAGATAGGTAAAAAAATTGATAGATATATAGATAGATAGTTAAATAAATAAATAAATAAATAGATATAAAGATAAATAGATAGTTAGACATAAAGATAGATAGATAAATAGATATATTGATAGATATATAGACAAATAGATAGATAGATAGATAGATATATACACATATAGATAGAGAGATAGATTGATAGATAGAAAGATTGATTGATAGAGAGATAGATAGATATATAGATAAGTAGGTAAATAGATAGAGAGATAGACAGATAAATAGATAGATATATACATATGTAGATATATTAATATATATATAGATTTATAGATAGAAAGATTGATAGAATGCTAGACATATAGATAGACAGATTAATAGATATTATAATAGATAGATTAAAAGATTGATTGATATATAGATATAAAAAACAATTGATAGACAAATTGATATATGATAAATAGATTGTAAGATAGATTAAATGACAGATAGATAGATAAATACATAGATAAATTGATAAAAATATAGATAGACAGATAGATAGACAGATATATAGATAGATTATTAGATAGATAGATTGAAAAATAGATTGATAGATATAGATTGATAGATAGATAGAGATATAGATAGATAAATAAAAAAATATTCTGATATATAAACATATAAATAGATAGAAAGATACTAATAGATAAATAGATATATAGATAGAAAGATAGGTATAAAGATAGTTAGACATATAAATAGAAAGATAGATAGATAGATCGATAGATTCATAGATTTATAGATAAATGATAGAAAAATAGATAGATAGATAGATAGACAGATTAATATACAAATATATAGATAAATATATAGAAAGATTAATAGATAAATAGACAGATAGATAGTCAGATTGATATGTTTTTTGAAAGTTAGATTTATAGACAGATTGATATATAGTTTGATAGCCCGATTGATACATAGATTAATAGACAAATTAGTAAATATATTGAAAGAATATATAGATAGATAAATAGATAGACAAATAGATAGGCAAAAAGATAGAAAGATAGATAGATAGATAGATAGATATACATATAGATAGATAGATATATAGAAAGATATATTGAAAGATAGATTGACAGAACGATAGTTAGATAGATTGACACATAGATAAACATATAGATAGATAGATAGATCAATAGATAAATAGATAGATTGATAGATAGTAATATGGAAATATTGACAGATAGATAAATAGATAGATATATACTTCGATAGATAGATAGATAGATTGATTGACAGATAGAAAGTTAGATAGACAAATAGACAGATAGTAATATGAAAATATAGATAGATAGATAAATAGATAGGTATATAGATAGATAGATTGATCGATAGATAGACAGATAGATAATTAGATAGAATGTGGGGTTTTTAGTGATGGAATTAGCGATAGATTAGTGACAGAAAATTTTCGTAAAATCCACTCAAGAAAAGCTGGGAATTTATAGACGGATTAGTGACGGAATATTTCTCGCTAATACTAGCCATTATTTAGTGACAGATTTGGTGAGGGATTTTCCCTCGCTAATACAAGCCATTATTTAGCGACTGATTTAGTGAGAAATTTTCCCTTGCTAATAATATTTATCATTTAGCAACGGATTTAGCGATAGAATTTTTTCTGCTAATAAAATCCATTATTTAGTGACGGATTTAGCGATGGAATTTCGCTTAATAATAAAATCCATTATTTAGCAACGGAATTTCTCTTACTAATAAAATCTATGATTTAGCGACAAATTTAGCGATGAAATTTCTTTTCCTAATTGAATCTATGATTTAGCGATGTATTTAGCAATGGTATTTTTCTTGCTAATAGAATCCATTATTTAGCGATGGATATAGTGACAGATTTAGTGACAGAATTTCTCATGCTAATAAAATCTATGATTTAGCGACGGATTTTCTCGAGCTAGTAAAATATGTAATATACCGATGAAATTTTTCTACCTAATAAAATCTGTGATTTAGCTACGGATTTTGCAATGGCATTTTCCTAACCAATATTTATTTATATAATTTTTTTTATTAGTTTTAATATTTTATTTAATTTTGTTTATTAAATATATGTTAATGGTCTATAGATGAGCAATCCTTGAAACATACATCCTCCTCGTAAAATCATAAGAAAATTATACTATAAATAAATAATTTAAAAAAATATCCAAATACAAAAAACAATTATATATAAATAAGGACTAAATTAACTATATTTATGATGTCTTACTTTTTTATAAAATTATACAAAAAATTTTTCTAAAATTTTAAAATATGAAACTTAAAAATTTGTATTAGAGTAACATTAAATATTAAATTCAATAAGTATAATAATTTTTTTCTTTATTTTAAAAATTAAATCAACATATATTAAAATTTCCATTAATATAAATATAAATTAATTCATTATATAATAAAATAGAAAATATTTTATAAATTATCTGAATTGACGAATAAACTAGTAAAAATTAATATCATTATAAGTAAAAAAATTTTATTATTATAGAAAACTTTTAAATAAATAAATATTACAATATTTGAAAATCTTGAAATATAATATAATTATAATTTTTTTAATAAAGTTAAAAGAAAATAAATTAATATTTATAAATAAATACATAGATGTTTTCTCTTAAAAAATGTTATACGAATTAAACAATTGAGTAATATTTTGACTATTAGCTTTTAGCATTAGTTTTTTATTAAAATAATAAATATGACTTAAATATTTTAAATGATAAAATATAAATTTTTATATATTTTTTAACATTAATAGTATTTTATAATTTTTAGGCGAGTGACTAGAAGGCAAATCATCTTTTCATTTATTTTTTATTATATAAAGTTTGTTAATTTTGTACCTATTTGATTTTTTTATCAGGTTAATCATATTTTTTTTATTGTTTATATATTTATTGTTTATATTAATACTATAATAAAAAATTTTAAGGTGTTTATTTTTCATTTGTGCCTTGCAACATGCACATTAATTTTGTTCAAAAATTTTTTTATTGTAAATACAATTAATTAGTCTTTATGATTATACACACACACACACACACACACACACACACACACACACACATATATATTATTTATTTAATGTTATAATAATTAAAAATATAAAAAATTTGATTATCTTCTTTGACACCGTTTATCTTCTTCGACACCGACGCTTAAGTGACGTGAACCTCCGTAGAAGGCCATCCATCCCTCGACACTGATGCTTCAACATATATTCAATTTTGAGGTTTAAGTTTTAATTTTTATTTGATTTGAGTTACGTTTTATATATTTATTCTTCATCGATTAACTTGATTAAACTTAAGTTTTAATGTTTCTGAAATTCTTCTTCTTTATTCACCGTGGTGTTTTTGGATTGTGTATATATACTTAATCATAAACATACTTCATGCTTTTGTGATATAATGCGTTGTCATTGTGTGGATTTTGATGGTGCATAGTAGGTATGCCGAATTAAAAAATTTTTCAAAATAAATAACTACATACTGTATACAAAAATAGTATACATAAATATAAGTTTGCTTTAAATAAGTGTGTTCAAACATACTATATATATAGAACTATAAAAAGTATACATGAACTATTTAAACATAATTATATCTATAATTTTTTAATTACCATAGATGTGAAATGAAAAAATTGTTATGCATTGTTTGGGCATGTTGGTATTAAGTGGGTGGACTTCTTTATCATGGTTTGGGTGATTTTGATGCTTTAGTTTGCTGGTATCTTTTTTTTTGTTATGGTTATAAATATTTCTATTTAAAACTTCAATTATTCATGGCCCATTGCTAATGTTTTTGTTCACGTGTGTTATTGAGTGAGGAGCACAAAAAAAATACATATGTTATTGATTTATTATCTATATTGCATAAAGAGCACAAAAAGTTGTTTCTAATAATTATTCTAAAACATTTAATTTTTAGAATAATTATTCAAAAACAAATAGTTTTAATCTATATTTTGCTATTATATGAATGATAAAATGAGAGTGTGTGTATGATCATAGTTTGTGTTATTTACGGTAAGTTTTTTAGCAATGTATTTTTTGATAGTATAAGTTTTTTGTTGTGCTCGTTTATTTTATGGTAGTGTGTATATTTGTTTAATTATTTTTACATTATTAAAATTACTATGTGCTATGCATTTAACATCATTTTTGAAAATTTCAGAAAAGCCGTTTTGGTTAATCTATTCATAATTTTTGTAGTGTGTATGTTCGCGCGTGTGTGTAATAAAAATAATGTGAATAAATATATATATATATATATATTCTATTTATTAATTCAACTCTATTAAGTATAGTTTGGGAAAATGAAAAATAATTTTGTGATTTAATTTAAAATTATCATATTTAATTAACTGGTTTGATATTTGAGCTATAATATTTTTCAAATTGGTTTGAAACCCATTGATGGCTATCTTTTAATAATCTTTTGAGATTGGAAGACATATCAATTGAATATTCATGTCTTTGCTTGCTCTATTGATTTGTTGTTGTTAGGTAACTAAACTTTTTGATTGATTAATCTTGTCATAGAGAAAATATTATCATTAAAGGAAACCATAGTTAGTCTTTCAAGACCTTAGTTTCTCCAATGGAGATGATTTGTATAACATATATTACCAACCTCAAGACCTTTTACCTTGTAAAAAAATGTATATTGATGATGTATCATGGTTGATGTGTGATATCACTATGCTCTATCAAATCAAGGAAGTCGCCAACAATGTCAAATCAACCACTCAAACATATGCTCTAACAAATGGATTCCTATATGTCGCAAGTTGATACTCATCTATTATTAATCTTGCACAATTGGTAATTAATCTACCCTTTATACTCTATTTGCAATTAGATACTCATCTATTAGTAAGCTTTCTCAATTGAACTATAATCTATATTTTCATCTTTGATTAATGAGAAAGTATCATGGAATATACTATAGATCATGTTAAAGATAAAGCATAGAGAAATATTATCTCATCTAGAAATGAGCATTTTCATTTGAAAGTAGATACTCATTTGTGGTAGTAGCAGTACAAGAAGAAGTAGAAAAAGATGAAGAAGAAGCAGTAAGAGAAGGAGAAAAAGTTTACGATGATGAAAAAATTAGAGTAGCCTTATAGCTCTTAAGTAGCAATTACATGCATTACAAGAAATCCTAATCATTCTAATCTTCAAATAGAAAAAAATATTAGGCTTGCATCTCTTAAATTACAAAACAAAATAACAAAAACAATTTAATATTATGCATTGATACCACTAAAAGGTAGTAAAATTGCTCTGAGAAGTATTTTCTTAAATTAGTTCAATTTTAAAATTTTATTAAATAGATTTTCTTGACAATGAAAGTACTATTCTTTATAATTTGGTGCATCCAAAAATAGCACTAACTTTTATCTAACTTTGCAAAAAAAAAAAAACAGGAATTCCTCCACAACACTAATAATAATAATAATACTTAATATGTTCATCCTTAATCTATATATTTATATATATACACACATATATATAATGAATAATTATGTTATGGAATCCAAAATATATATATATTATTTGAGTTATATTTTAGTACCTATATTCAGATACTAATAATTATCCCAATATAATTAAAAAAAACATTATGCATAAACTTTTTTCAACTTACTCAGTTTGCAAAAACGAGTTAATGCATATGTTTATGCATACATAGTATTTATGAACTCCATATGCATATGTTTTTGTTTAGGAAATGATGAGTTTCTACATAAACTCATATGCATACTTGAGTATATGCATTCCGTATGAAAAAATAAAGGTAATTATCAGTATATGAATTTGGAAGACCCAAATCATAAATATTTTGGATTTGGGTCACCAAATGTTATATTAAAATTAAAAATTTTAAAAAAATATAACTATTTTCATGTTGGTTCCCCTTAATATTTTTTCATATAATATTATAACTTTTATCCACTTTTATTGCACCGAAATGCATCAACTTTGTTTATCTCACATAAGTTTTTTAAAAATTTAAATCTAAAATAATAGTTTCGGAAATCAAAATTCAATTTTTAATTCTCATTGAGTTTACCAAAATATACTTTTTTAAAGAAAAATGATAGGTTAAAACCCGGGGCTTACACCTATTTAATGTTGCCACCAACAATCCAACTAGTAAATTTTTAGAAATCTTGGATTCAAAAATCTGTATCAATATAACGCAAGTAGGATTTTATTATTTTAAGTGTTTAGAATTATAAGTATTTGTGTAACTCTAAGTATACCCACATTTAACTATATTTATAATTACATGTATAATAACATACAATATAATATTTAACTATATGTGTATAACTATGTATAAATATTTGTATAACTATATATAAATATTTGTATAATTATATAACACTCTACAACATTAAATATAATTATATTTATAACAATGCATACATATATGTAAATCTATATATTTATTGATAACTTTATATATTTGTGTATGACTATTTGTATGACTATATTTATATATAACTATATGTTTAAATATATAAAAATATTAATAGCTATATATACTATATGTATAATAACATATAACCATAAATAATTCTATCTTACTATATGTATAACTATAAAAACTTTATACATAACTATATTTAAATATATAATTAACAACATGTATTTAATATACATTTTTATATATTAGTATAAAAAATGTATTTTAGCATTTCCATACCTATATATAACTATATGTATAAATATATGAAATTATATGAAAAAATATATATACATACATTTATAAATATAAGTTTAACTATACACTAACTATATGTATAACCACATGTAACTATATTTATAATTATATGTATAAAAACATACAACATAATGTTTAACTAAATGTGTATGACTATATATAAATATTTGTATAACTATAAAAACTCTATATAAATAAAAATAACTTTTTTTTAAAAGTTGTTTATTAATTTTAACCCTCTCTTTTGGCGGAGGAATACCCTTTTTACAAACTAAAATCTACCATTAACCCTCTTACACCCATACACTTTAATGAAAAAAACAATGAACCAAGCCTAATTTTAATATGTGCATGTGTGCTCGCTTTGAGCTTATTTGTTTAAAGATATTGAGTTATTTTTAACTCGGTTATATACCCACTTCCTTGATATTAACTTGTCCTTCATGAACCTCCTTCTATAAGTCAGTTGACGGCTCCAAAGCCTGCATAAACATTTTCTGCATAGGGATTTATCTGCATAGGGATTTTTCTGCATAGGGATTTTTCTGCATAGGGATTTTTCTGCATAAACACCCTTCCTGCTACACTTTTTCTGCATAGGGAGCTACACTTTTCCTGCATAGGGAGCTACACTTTTCCTGCATAGGGAGCTACACTTTTTCTGCATCAGCCTTTTTCCAGCCCTTTGAGTCTTGCTCCCTCTAGTTCTTCACGTTCCGGTGCCTTGACTTTCACTATATATGCTGCACTCTACACTTAATATGCTGTTACAAGAGCTTGGCTAACCCTTCGTCATGTATGCTGTATAATACCTGCGCTGCTAAGGAAACCAAGAAAACAAAGCCAAATATACACTTCTGCATAGGGATTTATTTGCATAGGGATTTTTCTGCATAGGGATTTTTCTACATAGGGTTTTTCTGCATAAACACCCTTCCTGCTACACTTTTTCTACATAGGGAGCTACACTTTTCCTGCATAGGGAGCTACACTTTTTCTGCATCAGCCTTTTTTCCAGCCCATTGAGTCTGCTCCCTCTAGTTCTTCACGTTCCGGTGCCTTGACTTTCACTATCTATGCTTCACTCTACACTTAATATGCTGTATATAAATAAAAATAACTTTATTTTTAATTATGTATACATATATGATACATATATGTAAATCTATATAATTGTTTATAAATTTGTATATATTTATTTATATTTACTTATAACTACTTGTATGCATATATCTATATATTAGTATATGTTAAATTAAATGTAACTATTTATAACTACATTTAATATGTAGTTATATAATTATATATGGGATAAAACTATTTTGTTGCACCAACTTGAAATAAATTGGCTAAAGATATAATATCAACAATATGTAAGTACATAGCATGAGAGTGTCGTTGATCAGGCTCATATATTATATAAGACAAATAAGGGTCGTACTATTACCTAATCCTAGCCCTTGGGCCTCAGGCTCAAATATGAACTTATGTATAACAAAAAATGTAATACTTGACAGGTTTGTACTGGAGAACATATATTTTCTTTTATATAATTCTTCATTCTAACACTACACTTTTTATGTGTCTCTCTCTCCCTCTATAATTCTTTCTGTCTTTGTCTTCCTCTTTTTCTTTTCGTGTCACACTATCTCGTGTTATTTTTTTTCTAGCTCTTCTTTCTTGCTTGTTCTCTCTTTCTACCCCCCCCCTCTCCCTCTTTCTCCCTCTCTCTCTTTCCCTCTCTCCCCCCTCTCCCTTTCACCTTTTCTCACCCACTCTCTCTCCCTCCTTTTCTCTCCGTCTCTCCCTCTCCCCCCATTTCTCGATTTCTCTACCTATCTCTCTCCCCACCTTATCTCTCTCTCTCTCTCTCTCTCTCTCCCTCTACTCCTTCAAACATTAAATGTATTTTTTTTACTTTCATTTCTTGTGCATTATTGTACTTTGCACCCTTTATCTAGTATAACTATGATATCTTTTAATCTTTATCGTGCTAAAAATTATGTTATCTATTAATGTAGATTGTGCAAACAGCTTGCCTCTATATTCATGATATTTAAATTTAAAATATTCATCTATAAGTAATTTTATTTTATTCTTTGTATATTTTTAAGTAATAAAATGTTTTATTTCTATTAATAATTGAGCATTATTTTATGTAAATAAAACAGGGAAAAATGAGCTCAAATCGTTAGTGGATGTACAAAAGGGGTTTAATGGATTTTTGAATAAAGATTTTTTGACTGGGCTTGAAACTTTCATCAATTTTGCATGTAGTCAATCGAGATTGAAGGATAGAAAAAAAATTAAGTATCCATGTAATCATCGAAAGTGTCAGAATATCCCTTTTCATGAGGCAAACACTATAAGATATCATTTGGAAAAAAATGGCTTTGTGCCAAATTATTTTGTTTGGATTTATCATGGGGAAAGTACAAAGGCTCTGAATATTGACCAAAATTAGGGTATTGAATCGTTTGCTTGTGGTGAAGAATCATCAAACACATACCATAGAATGATCATGGAAGGTACTAGTTCTGACTTGAATATAAGTTACATGGATGAACTACCTAATCCTGAAGCTCAGAAATTTTATGAAATGCTTAAAGCTGCAGATAAAGAGTTGTGGCATGGTTGTAAAACACATTCGCAATTGTCACTTGTGGGTCGACAAATGAGCATTAAGTCAGAAAAACATATGTATGAGAAATTATTTGATCAGGTGACAAAACTGATATAGGAGATTGTTCCAGATAATAATTTGATCACTAACAACTATTACAACACTAAGAAGTTACTACGAGGAATGGGTCTACCAGTGGAAAAAATTGATTATTATTTATATGGATGCATGTTATAATGGGGCGGTGATAGTGATTTAATTAGCGGTAAGTTTTGTGGCCATCCTCGATTTAGGAAAGCACCTCGTGCTGTAGAAACGTGAAAAAAATTGAAGGTTGTCTTTAAGAAGATGTATTATTTTTCATTAATTCCTCTATTACAGAGACTATATGCATCAAATGCTACAGCAAATGATATGAGGTGGCATTCCGAGCATGAGGTTGAAGAAGGGGTAATGCATCATCCATCAGATTCACTTTCTTGGATGCATTTTAATTATATACAACAAGATTTTGTAGTAGAAATTCGAAATGTGAGATGGGTCTCTGCACTGATGCATTTCAGCCATTTGGGCAATCTGGACAATAGTATTCAACAAGGCCAGTGATAGTGACGCCTTATAAATTTGCCTCTGTGGTTGTGTATGAAGGAGCAATATATATTTTTGTCAATATTGGTTCAATGGCCAAAAAATCAAAAAGACATGCTGGATATTTTCTTACAGTCTCTTATTGCAGAGTTAAATCATTTATGGGATATTGGCGTGAATACATATGATATCTCAAAGAAGTAAACTTTTATTATGTGGGTAGCCCTTATGTGGATGCTAAATGACTTTCATGCATATTCAATGTTGTCTTGCTGGAGTACTGCAAGAAGATTCGCATGCCCATATTGCATGACAAATTCTGATGCATTTACCCTCAAATTTAGTGGTAAATAGTCATGGTTTGATAACCATCGTAAGTTTCTACATATGAATCATTCATTTCGAAGAAATAAAACTGCATTTCCAGAAATAAAACTGTGATGACAGGTGCACCAGCTATTCGTTCAGGAGATGATATTATTACAGAAATTCATAGTTTGGGTTTGAAGAAGGTAACTGAAAAGGATGCTACTAGAAGTATTGGACCAATAGGAAAATTATTTGGCTGGAGGAAACGTAGTATATTTTAGGACTTGCTCTATTGGAAGTCCAATTTAATTCGGCATAACTTAGATGTAATGCATATTGAAAAAGATATTTTTGACAATGTTTTCTACATTGTCCTTAATGTAGATGGAAAAATAAAAGACACTGTAAAATCAAGACAAGAGCTGAATGATTAATGTCGGCGGCCTGAATTGAAAATGAATGAGCAAATAAAAAAATTCTCTTAAGCTTGCTACACACTTGATAAGAAGGCAAGACAGATATTGTGTGAATGGGTTAAAAATTTGAAATTCTCTGATGGATATGTGTCAAATATGGGTAGATGTGTGGATATGAAGAATCTTAAGTTATTTGAAATGAAAAGTCATGACAGTCATGTATTTATATAGAGATTAATACCAATTGCATTTCCTAAATTACTTCCACAAAGTGTTTGGAAGGTCCTTACAGAACTAAGTTTGTTTTTCAAACATCTAACTACAACCACAATCAAAATAGTTGATATGGTGATTCTGGAGAATGACATTCCACTTATTAATTGTAAGCTAGAACATATATTCACACCAAGTTTTTTTGACTCAATGGAGCATTTGCAAATATATTTAGCATATGAAGCAAGGATTGTTGGGCTAGTGCAATTTAGGTGGATGTATCCTTTTGAGAGGTAAATACATATAATTTGTTGTGTTTTATTATTTCGTACTTTAAGTAATATTGTAATTTAATCAAATTGAAACCTAACATTGTGGTTGTAGGTATCTTCGTAAGTTGAAATGTAATGTTCGAAACAAGACAAAAGTTGAAGGTTCAATTTTATAATGCATATTTAGTAGAAGAAGCATCATCATTTTGTTCTTATTATTTTGAGGATCATGTCAATACAAAGAATTGAAATGTGCCATGGAATTATCAAGGTCATGTGATGGTAGAAGATGATTCTGTGGACAAACTATCTATCTTCAAGTACCCTGGAAGAGCATTTGGAAAAGCAATGAAAAGATGTATAACAGATTAAGAGTACAAAGCAACCAGGAACTACGTTTTACTTAATTGTGATGAGGTTGCACTATACATTGAGTATGTATACACAAAATGATTGTAGGTTAAATCATAGTTTAATTTTATCTTTAATAGTAATTATTAAAAATTGATATACATTTTTTTTCTCTTTTTATATTTGTGCAATATTTATATTGAGCAGTTAAAATATAGGTAACCATCAATTTCTAGCAATGATGTTGATTATATGCTAGAAAATGAATTTGCAAATTGGTTCAAAAATTATGTGAGAATTATTAAGTTTTAAATTTTAAATTATTTATTTTATTTTTATCTTTTATTTGTTGATTCCAATTTTTTTAATTAATGTCACAAGTAATTGATCCTTCAAATATAGATTCAAATATTTTTATCCAGAATCTAAGGGCCCATTTCAATATGTGACAACCTATCCTGGGTATTTTGTTAATGGATATAAATTTCACACAATCGGGCACGGTTCTTCTAAAATAACAATGAATAGTGGTGTATGCATTAAAGGCACATGATATAGTGCAGATGAGATTGATTATTATGGTCAACTCAAAGAGGTTATTGAGTCGAAGTATCCTGGACTCGAAAATAATATGATTGTATTATTTAAGTGCGAGTGGTTTGATCCTACACCAAATGTGGGCATAAAGATTCATTCGGATTATAAGCTAGTGGATGTTAAGCATAAACACAGATATAATTGAAATGGGCCATTTATTATGGTTTGATCTTGACTTCAACATCATAATCACCATCTCCATTTCTATCACCATTACCATCATTGAGACCTCTACTAACACCTTTATCAGATGTAAGCCCACCACCGATTGTGCTTCCTGTTCACACTTTTGATCCATCTCAATCTTCTACACCACAATTTACACTGATTGTTCCCCCATTTACAATACCAATGACATCATCAAATGTTGTGCCTTCTTCTGAAGTCAGTTCAAAGTTAGAAATTGATATTGTGGATGAGAGGTAACAGAAAAATGTAAAAATGATTTGAAAAAAAAAATTTGATGTTATTATCCGTGGTTTTTTTATATTGTTATGATTTGTTTGTTTTCTATGTTATTTATTTATTTGTACAGTTTTATTCCATCTCACAAGTGTTCGACTATAATTATAGAGGCTTTTAAGAAAATGGCTGATGCCTAAGCTTTCTCCTGGAAGAAAGTTTCTCAGTCGACAAATGAGTTATATTTTAATGACTTCCAGGTAAAAATAACAAAACAAAAGAATTGAAAAATTATTATCTAATTACTTAACTTTTATGTTGGTTATTATTAAAGCAGTAAATAATTATATTCTTGTTGTTAATATAAATTCTTTTGTCATTTTTTTATAGAATCAGTGCACATGGCCACCCAAATTTGATGGAAAGATAAAATTATTATGGGAGATCAAACCAACTCAATGGTAATCTGATTTTGTTCATAAATTAAAGAAAATTAAAGAAAGGCCTGATTTTATATCCGAGGAAGACTGGCCCATGTGGCTTAATTATTGGGAGGAGCCAGATGTGAAGAAAAAATCAGATATTTCCAGCAAAAATTGGCAAAGTGAGGTTGCTGGACTAGGTACAGAAATCTATCAACACACTGGAGGTTCAAAGTCGAGCATTGAGAATGCTCGAGATTTGGTACAAATTTAAAATTCTAAAGATATCTATATATTGTGTTTGTCCTAATAGTCCAATATATATAATCTCTGCATGGTTTTAATAATTTTGTTAAATTTTTTTATCATTTGTTTTTTTATAATTTAATAAAAACATATTCTAGGCTAGAGAATTGGGTCGAGATCCAAATTTCTATGAGATTTTCAAAAAGATGCATCTGAAGAAAGTGGATGGTCAGCTTGTTGACAATAAGTCTCAGATGATTGCAGTAAGAAATTGTTTTATTAATTAGACTTTATAAAACTACAGTACATTATAAAAATTATTCTGAATGCAAAATTTTTATTTTATTTTTTGTAAATCTAGAATAGTTTTTATCTCCATTTTATCTCATGACCTAATGGAGGAACGTGTGATAGCTGCTCATCAACAAGTTGAAAGTTCTATAAATCTTCAACCAATTGACTATGATCCAATTTATTTGAAGACAATAGGAGGTCGAAAGAAGTAGCGAGTGTATGTAATCGGCTGTAAGGGAGTGGCATTTTGTTGTAGCAATCGTGCTTCTAATTCATCTGTCTTAGCAATGTTGGATGAGGTGGTCGAACAACAAGCACATAAAACAAATGAACGTATTGTAGATATGGAGACCGACCTGAAAAAGAAGGATGAGCAGATAACTAATTTGATGGAAGAAATGCAAGAAATTAAAGATATTAAAAAAGCAATGCAATAGTAGACGTCTTATATGGAGTCACAGTTAGTGGCATTGCTGCATCAGATAGCATTCCGAGATCCAGCTGTGAATCCTTGCAGGAAAGGCTAGCATTCCCTACAAATTATGAGGATGAATGAGTATGAGAATTATTTATGAAATGTTAATTATTTTTGTCTATGTGTTGTAAATAATTATGATATTTTGTTGCGAGTATTAATTTTTTTTATTCTGGTTTTGTTATTTGCTTTTTTGAATAACCAAATTATGAATCTTTGCAGGACACATAATGTGAGAGAAGAAAAAATCCTAATTCAAAGTATTCTGACGTTTCCACGGTCCTTCCAATGCATGGGTCCCATATTTACCAATTTCAGCTTTATAAAAAAGAGGGCTAGCTTATATTATCAATTTTTTTCTAAAAACATTATATTTTTGCACTCTCTTTATCTCTAAACATAATTGCTGGACATCTTTTGGATTTTTGGTGAAGCTGTATGAGAATAAACTTTAATTTGTGTTGGTTCATGTCTATAATATTTGTTTTTATATATCTATGAATATGCTTTTGTGTCTCTTAATTTTTTGGGTGGAGTTTTAGCCTATTATAGGTATGTAAAAGTTCATAATTAGCAGCAACAGTAGCAGTGGCAAAGATGGCAGCGACAAATGTGGCAGCAGTGGAAGAGGCAACAGCAGTAGCAGTAGCGGCTGAGGCGACATTAGCGGCAGCTATGATAGCTACGGCAGAAGCAACAGCAACGACAAAAGAGGTAGCAGTGGTAGTAGCGGCATCAGTGGCTGCGGCGGAAGTAGTGGTGGCAATAGGGGCGGCAGCGACATCACCAGCAGCGGCAGCAATAGCAGCAGTAGCACCGGCAGTGGTAGTAGCAGCGATAGCAGGAGTAGCGCTAGCGGCAACGGCATCGATAGTGGTAGCGATAGCGAGAGCAGCAGCGGTAGTGAGAGAAGTAGCGGTAGCAAGAGTAGCAACAACGAAAACATATGCAGTATATACGTACGTATATAGTCAGTATATATGTACATATAATACTACATTATTTTATGTACATATATAATGAGTATATATATATACTCAGTATATATGTATGCATAATATTGCAGTTTATATGTACATATACTACAGTAATAACTATACGAGTGAAATGGTAGTATATATATACATATTTACTGTAGCAATATATATTTATCAAAATATAGTTATTTTTTATTTAATTTGATTTGGTAGTTTGAATTTCTTACAGATATGATACCACATTGTTTTCCATACGAAGCTTGTATAAGTGAACACATATTTCAACAAACATGAAGCACCGTAACTCAGACAATATTTTTGCCGCGAAAAGTTGGTGATCGGAGGAGCAGTGGGAGAGAAAGCAATATCAATGCATTGATAAATTATACTATGTACATTCTGTAGATACATTGATTAATAAGATGTAATATAATTTTTATTATTTTTTTTGTTTTTGATATTTAAAATATTGTATTAGAATAAGTTATTGAATGAATTTTTTTTTAATTTAAAATTTTCTTTTATAGTTTTTGTTTTAAATAAATTTATTTTTAAAATATTAAATTATTTAATTAATTTTTTTTACAACTGTATTACATTCACCTGTAATTTTTGTTTGTTCATGTCTATAATAACTATTTTTAAATATCTGTGAATATGTTTGTGTTTGTCCAAAATTTTTGGGTAGAGTTTTAGCCTATTATAGGTATGTAAAAGCCTATTATCATCAGAGGTAGCTGTGGCAACAGCGACCGCAGTGGCGGTGGTGGCAGTGAAGTAGAGGCGGTAGTGGCACGGGGGTGGTTACAGCGGCAGTAATAGCAGTAGTGCCTGTAGCATCGTCGGCAGGGGTGGCAGTAGCCATGGTGGCAACTGCGGCAGCAATGGCAGTAGCAGTAGCTACTGCTGCGAAGGCAGCGAAGGAAGCGGCGGCATAGAAGGTAGAGGCAGCGGTTGCACTGGAAGTAGCAGCAGTAGTGGCGGTAGCAGTAGCTACACAGAAAGTAGCGACAGCATAGGAAGCAGCGACAACAGTAGTGGTGGTGGTAGCAGCGGTGGTAGAGGCCGCAGCTGCATGCAGCGACAGGTCTAGCAGTGGGGGCACCGGCAGCAGCCGCCACAGCGGCCAGCAGCTGCAGCTTCGGTAGTAGTGGCGACGGTAGCAGCTACAACATCAACAATGGTATTGGTAGCGACAGCGGCAATGGCAGCAGTGGCAGGAGCAGCAGCGGGAGCAGCAGCAACAGCACCTATTGAGATATATACGTACGTAAAAGTCAATATATACATACATTTAATACTATAGTATTTTATGTACGTATATACTGTGTATATTTGTACTCGGTTCATATGTACACTTAATTCTATTGTTTATATGTACATATACTATAGTAATATATGTACAAGTGAATTGCTAGTATATATTTACATATATACTACAGGATTATATATGTATCAAAACATAACTTTTTTTGACTAAGTGGTTTAATTTTCTTACAGATTTGATGCCGCATTGTTCCTCATACAAAGCTTCTATAAGTGATGAGATTTTTCACTAGGCATTACGTGCCATGACTCGGACAGCTTTGTCGTAGTAGAAAAATGATGATCGGAGAAGTAGAGGGAGAGAAAGCAACGTCAATGAATGGATATATTATACTTTCTGCACTGTCGATAGATACATTGATGAATAAAAATAAAAGTTTGTTATTTTTTTGTTTCAATTATGTAAAATATTGAATTTGAATAAGATATTAAATGATTTTATTTTTTGTTTATTATAAAATATTTATAGTTTCAATTTTTATTCAATATGATTTAAAAATAATAAATTATTTAATTAAAAAATTTTTAAAATTTTTAAATTATGTAAATATTTTTGAAATTAAAATAGATAGGGAAAATTCCCTAACTAGATTAGTGAGGGAAATATCCCTCGCTAATTTAGTTAAGGAAATTTCTCTAGCTAATTTAGCTATGAAAATATTAAAATTAGCGACAAATATTTCATCGCTAATTTTCTAATGCTATGTAATTAAGCTAGGGATTCAGCCATCGTTATTTTTGTTTAACGACGAAATATTTTGGTTATCTTGTTATTTTAGCAACATAATTTTTCTTTTTTAGTGAAGGAATTTTTAGTGGCTAATTTTTTAGCTAGGGAAAATTCCGTAGCTTAAATTTAGCAAGAAGCACTTTAGAAAGAGACACGATCCATTGATATTCCGTTGCTATTTACCATTTGGCAACGAAAATCTCCCATATAGCTAGGGAATTGTCCCTAGCTATCTGAAATTTTTCTTGTAGTGAATGATAGATAGATAGATAGATAGATCAGATAGATATATAGATAGATTGATTGATAAATAGAGTATTAAATAGATATATACATAGACATAAACATAGACAAATAGATAGATACGCAGTCAGATTGTTATGCATAAAGAAAGACATATATATGATAGATAGATAGACATATAGATTGATAGATAGATAGATAGATAGATAGACACATTGATAGATAGAATGATAGATAGATAAATAGATAAATAAATAGATAGACAATTGGATTGATAGATAGATAAACAAATAGCGAAACAGATAGAAAGATAGATAGATAAACAAAGAGACAGATCGATAAATAGATAAATAGATACATAGATAAACAAATAAATAACAAACATAGTGATTAACAAATATACAGACAAATAGATAGATGGTTAAATAGATAGATAGACAGACACACAGATAGAGAGATATATAGATATATAGAAAGATAGAAAAATAGCTAGACTATTAGACAGATAGATAGATTGATTGATTGATAGTTACAGGAAATATATAGATAGATTGACAAATTAATTGATAGAAAGATAGATAAACAAATAAACCTACACATAGATAGATAAATAGATAGAAAGATAGACAGACATATAGACAGATTGACATGCAAATTGCAAAGATTGATAGACATGCAAATGCAAATAGATAGATAGATAAATAAATAGATAGACTAACTGATAGACATGAAAATAACAAGATAGATAAACTAATAAATAGGCAGATAGATAGACATATAGATAAACATATAGATAGATAGATAGATAGATAGGAAAGATAGATAGATTTATAGATAGTTATATAGATAGATAGACAAATAGATACAAAGATTGATAATTTGATTGATATATCAATTGATAGACATAATGATATGCATATTGATAGATAAATTGATTGACAGATTGATAGAGAGATTGATAGAGAGATTGATAGAGAGATTGATAGACAAATAGATAGATAGATAGATAGATAGACAAATATATAAATAAAAAGATAGTGAGATAGAAAGATAGACAGATAGATAGAAATATTGATAGATAGCTAGACAGATAGATAGAATGATACATATAAAGATTATTAGGCAAATAGATAGATAGAGAGATATAGAGATAGAGAAATAGATAGATAGATAGATAGATAGAAATATAGAAAGATATATAAATAGATAGATAGAAAGATATTGAAATTCATAAACAAATAGATAGACATATTGTTATATACTTAGATCGAGAGATAGATAGAAAGATAAATAGATAGATATATTGAAAGACGGCGAAAAAGAGGTAGATAGACAAACATACAAATAGGTATAAAGAAATATATATAGATAGATAAATAGCCAAATTGACTCACAAATAGACATATAGTTAGACAGATAGATAGATAGATAGACAGATAGATAGATAATTAGTCAGGTTATTATATAGATAGATAAACATATAGATTGAATGATTGATAGATAGATATATAGTTTGATAATTTGATTGAGAACAAGATATAAAAAAAAGACGAATAGATGGATAAATAAATAGATAGACAGAAAGACAAAAAGATAGACATATAGACCGATAAACATACAAATAGATAGATAGATATATAGATAGCTAGATAGATAGACATATAGATAGATAAATAGATAGACATATACATAGATAGAGAAATAGATTAATAGATAAATAGAAAAATACATAGATAGATAGATTGAAAAGATAATTTCATTGATAGACAAATTAATATATAGATTGATAGGCATATTGATTGACAAATTGATAGATATATTGATAGATAGATTGATATACAAATTAACTAACAAATAGATAGACAGATTGATAGACATATATATAGATAAATAGATAGATAGATAAATAGACTAATAGATAGATAAATTATTATACATTAGTTAGATAAATTGATATATTGATAGACAGACAGATATATATATAAATATATAGATAAAAAAATAGATAGATAGATATATAGATAGATATATTGACAGATATATAGACAAATTATTAGAAAGATATATAGATTAAAAGATAGAAAAAAGATAAGCAAATAGAAAATAGAAAGACAAATAATCAGACAGATAGATAAAGAGATAGATAAAAAGATAAATAGATTTATAGATACACAAATAGAAAGACATACTTAGAAATATGGTTATAGATAGAAAGATATACACGCACATAGATACATAGATAGATAAAGAGATAGACTGATAGATCAATAGAGAGACAGACATACAGATAGATAAATACATAGACATACAGATAAGCAGACAAATAGATAGATACATAGACATACAGATAGATAGATAGATAGATAGATAGAAAAATAGATACACAGATTGATAGACAAATTGATAGATTCATAGATAGATTTATAGACATATTGATAGACTTATTAAAAGAAAAATAGATAGATATATATTAGATGATAGATAGCAAGATAGATAGACAACAAGATAGATATATGGATATATAGAAAGATATTTAGATAAATGGATAGATAGACATATAGAGTACAAATAGATAGATAGATAGATAAACAGCTAGAGTGTCAGATAGATAGATAGAAAAACAGACAGATAGATAGACAGATAAATTTACAGATAGATACAAAGATTGATAGACATATAGATAGATAGATAGATAGATAGGCAGAAAGAAAGATAGACAGATAGATAGATAAATAAAAAGACAAATAATTAGACAAATAGATAGATAGATAGAAAGATATTGAAATTCATAAACAAATAGATAGACATATTGTTATATACTTAGATCGAGAGATAGATAGAAAGATAAATAGATAGATATATTGAAAGACGGCGAAAAAGAGGTAGATAGACAAACATACAAATAGGTATAAAGAAATATATATAGATAGATAAATAGCCAAATTGACTCACAAATAGACATATAGTTAGACAGATAGATAGATAGATAGACAGATAGATAGATAATTAGTCAGGTTATTATATAGATAGATAAACATATAGATTGAATGATTGATAGATAGATATATAGTTTGATAATTTGATTGAGAACAAGATATAAAAAAAAGACGAATAGATGGATAAATAAATAGATAGACAGAAAGACAAAAAGATAGACATATAGACCGATAAACATACAAATAGATAGATAGATATATAGATAGCTAGATAGATAGACATATAGATAGATAAATAGATAGACATATACATAGATAGAGAAATAGATTAATAGATAAATAGAAAAAATACATAGATAGATAGATTGAAAGATAATTTCATTGATAGACAAATTAATATATAGATTGATAGGCATATTGATTGACAAATTGATAGATATATTGATAGATAGATTGATATACAAATTAACTAACAAATAGATAGACAGATTGATAGACATATATATAGTAAATAGATAGATAGATAAATAGACTAATAGATAGATAAATATTATACATTAGTTAGATAAATTGATATATTGATAGACAGACAGATATATATATAAATATATAGATAAAAAAATAGATAGATAGATATATAGATAGATATATTGACAGATATATAGACAAATTATTAGAAAGATATATAGATTAAAAGATAGAAAAAAGATAAGCAAATAGAAATAGAAAGACAAATAATCAGACAGATAGATAAAGAGATAGATAAAAAGATAAATAGATTGATAGATACACAAATAGAAAGACATACTTAGAAATATGGGTTATAGATAGAAGATCTACACGCACATAGATACTAGATAGATAAAGAGATAGACTGATAGATCAATAGAGAGACCGACATACAGATAGATAAATACATAGACATACAAGATAAGCAGAAAAATAGATAGATACATAGACTACAGATAGAAGATAGATAGATAGATAGATAGAAAATAGATACACAGATTGATAGACAAATTGATAGATTCATAGATAGATTTATAGACAATTGATAGACTTATTAAAAGAAAAAATAGATAGATATATTATTAGATTGATAGATAGCAAGATAGAGAGACAACAAGATAGATATGGATATATAGAAAGATATTTAGATAAATGGATAGATAGACATAGAGTACAAATAGATAGATAGATAGATAAACAGCTAGAGTGTCAGAAGATAGATAGAAAAAGCGACAGATAGATAGACAGATAAATTTACAGATAGATACAAAGATTGATAGACATATAGATAGATAGATAGATAGATAGGCAGAAAGAAAGATAGACAGATAGATAGATAAATAAAAGACAAATAATTAGACAAATAGATAGATAGATAGAAAGATATTGAAATTCATAACAATAGATAGACATATTGTTATATACTTAGATCGAGAGATAGATAGAAAGATAAATAGATAGATATATTGAAAGACGGCGAAAAAGAGGTAGATAGACAAACAACAAATGGTAGATAAAGAAATATCTATAGATAGATAAATAGCCAAATGACTCACAAAAGAAATATAGTTAGACAGATAGATAGATAGATAGGAAGATAGATAGATAATTAGTAGGTATTAATAGATAGATAACATATAGATTGAATGATTGATAGATAGATATATAGTTTGTAATTTGATGAGAACAAGATATAAAAAAAAGACGAATAGATGGATAAATAAATAGATAGACAGAAAGACAAAAAGATAGAAATATGACCGATAAACATACAATAGATAGATCGATATATAGATAGCTAGATAGATAGACATTAGATAGTAAATAGATAGAATTACATAGATAGAGAATAGAGAATAGAATAGAAAATACATAGATAGATAGAGAAGATAATTTCATTGATAGACATTAATATATAGATGATAGGCATATTGATTGAAAATTGATAGATATATTGATAGATCGATTGATATACAAATAATAACAAATAGATAGGACAGATGATAGACTATTTAGATAAATAGATAGATAGATAAATAGATAATAGATAGATAAATATTATAATAGTTAGATAAATTGATTATGATGACGAAAGATATATATATAATATATAGATAAAAAAATAGATAGTAGTATATAGATAGACTATTGACAGATATATAGACAAATTATTAGAAAGATATATAGATTAAAAGATAGAAAAAAAGATAAGCAAATAGAAAATAGAAATACAAAATAACAGACAGATAGATAAAGAGATAGATAAAAGATA
>JAREIK010001817.1:151379-214951 GCA_029783825.1 Sapria himalayana
AATAGGAAAATAGATATATTGATAGATAGAAAAATGTATTGATAGATAGAAAGACAAAAAGTTAGTTAGTTAGAAACATAGATACATAGACACATAGACACGTAGCCACATAAACACATAGAACATAGACACATTGCCACATAGTAACATAAATACATAGATACATAGACACGTCGACACATAGACACATAGACACATAAAGACATAGAACATAGAGACATAGAGACATAGACACATAAACATAGATAGATTAAGTGATACAAAGAGAGACAAATAGATAGATAGACAATTAGACATATAGCTAGATAGATAGATATGAAAATAAAAAGATTGATAGAGATATAGATAAACAAAAATATAGATAGAAGGATATAAAGAAAGAGAGATAGATATATACATAGATAGACAGATAGATTGATTGATTGATATATTAATAGATAGATAGATAGAATGATATATAGATAGATAGATAGACTGATATATAGATAGATAGTCAGATAGATAGATAGATTGATATATATATATATATATATATATATATATATATATAGACAAATAGACAGATAGTTTGATAAATAGGCAGATAGACAAATAGATAGATATAAAAAAACTCAGATAGATGGATAGGCAGATAGACAAATAGTAAAATAGATAAATAGTCAAATATATAGATAAGTAAATAGAGAGATTGGTAGATAGATATATATAGAGATTCACACACACACACACACATATATATATATAGTTAGAGATATAGTTAGATATATAGCTATATAGACAAATAGATAAATAGAGAGATATATAAATTAAAAATTATAAAGATAGATAGAAACATTAATAATTATATATATAGATAGATAGCTTCAGTCACTAATTCCGTCGCTATATTCCAGATTTAATTAACTAGAGAAGTTTTCTCGCTAAATTTATCAATATATTCAGGATTTTATTAGCTAGGAAGTTACATCACTAAAATCTATCACTATATTCAAAAAGTAATTAGCTAGGGAAGTTCTCGCTATATTAATTATGTAATTAGCAAAAAAAATTACATTTCTAAATCTGTAGCTATATTTTCAAGTTGTAATTAGCTAGGAAAATTACGTCGCTGAAATCCATCGCTATGTTCAGTATGTAATTAGCTAGGAATTTTTGTAGCTGAAATTTGTCGCTATGTTACGGATGTAATTAGCTAAGAAAATTCCGTTGCTAAATCCTTCGCTAAATTTTGGATTTTAATAGCTAAGAAAATTCCGTCGCTAAATCCGTAGCTAATTTTTAGATTTTATTGGCTAGAGAAATTCTATCTCTAAATCCGTCGCTAAATTCTAGATTTTATTGACTAGAGTAATTCCGTCGCTAAATCTATCGCTAAATTCCTCACTTTTCTTAAGTTGAATTTATGAAAATATTCCATCGCTAATCCATAACTAATCCGCTGCTAAATTCCCCACTTTTTTTGAGGTGGAATTTATAAAATTATTCCATCGCTAATCCGCCGCTAATCCATTGCAAAATTTTATTTAAATGAAAAAACATAAATCACTTGCTATTCCCTAACTATTTCCTAGCTAATCCTTTGCAATTTAGCTAGGGATTAATCCCTAGCAAAAATTTCCTAGCTAAATCAACATTTTCTTGTAGTGTAAATAGATAGATAGAAAATATATATATAGATTGAGAGATAAATATATAATCATATAGATAAATAATGATAGTGAGAGAGAGAGAGATATATATATATATATATATATATATCTACATATATAGACAAATATATAGATAAATATATTGACAGATAGTTAGATAGCCAGATAGATAGATAAATAGAGAGATAGATAAATAAATAGATTTAAAGAGAGTTAGATATATAGATTTATAAATATATAGATAAACTAATAAACAGATAGATAGATATGTAAATAAATAGATAAATGGATATCTTGATAAATAGACAAATAGATAGATAGTAAGATTGACAAATAAACATATAGATAGATAGATATATAGATAGATAGATATATAGACAGATAAATGGATGGATAAACAAAAAGACATATAGACAGATAGGCAAATAGATAGAAATATATAGATTTAGACTTATAGATATATAAGTATATAGATAGACTAATATATAGATATATAGATAAACAAATAGGCAGATAGATAGACATCCAAATAGACAAATATTCTTATAAAAAGATATCAAATAGTTTGATACACCAAAAGATAGATATATAGATTGATTGATTAAAAGATAGATAAATAGATAGACAAACAGATAGATAGATATTTAGAACCAGACACATAGACTCATATACACATATACAGATAAATACATAGACACATAGACAGTTGTACATATAGACAGATAGATTGATAGATAGACCGATATACAGATAGATAGATAGAAAGATATACAAATAGATATATATATAGATAGAAAGATATATAGATAGACAGATAGACATCTAGATATATAGATAGATATATAGATAGACAGTTAATAGATAGACAAATAATTTTGATAGACAGATATATAGAAAGAGAGAAATATAGAAACATATAAAGATAAATAGATAGAAAATAATTAGATAGATATATTTATAGAGAGATAGATTGGTAAATATATATATATATATATATATATATATATATATATAGATAGATAAAGAGGTAGATAGATGTATAGATAAATAGACAAATAGATAGATAGATAGATAGAAAGATAGGTAAATTGATGGATAAACATATACATAGATAGACAAATAGATAGATCGATAAACAGATAGATAGATATATAGAAAGATAGACAGGCAAATAGACTAATATACTTATATAAAGAAATATAGTTAGATTGTTATACACAAAAAAAGATTAATAGATAGTTAATTATAAAGTTAGTTAATTAGACAAATAGACATATATAATAGAGTGATACACTGATAGATAGATAGATTGATAGATATACAGATAGTAAGATATACATTTAGATAGATAGACATTTAGATAGGTAGCCACTTAGATTGATAAACAAATAGACTATTATAAAAATAGACAAATAGACAAAGAGATAGATATACCTATAGACTTATAGATTTATAGACATATAGATAAATAGAGAGATAGATAGATTGATAGATAAATAATTAGATAGATAGTTAGAAAGTTTGACAGAAAAACATATAGATAGATAAAATATAAAAAAATAAAAATTTAGACAGATAACCAGATTGAAAAATAGATAGATAGACAAATAGATAGATAGATAGATAGATATATAGATAGGAAAATAGAGATATCAACAAATAGATAGTTTGATAGCTTGAAAATAGATAGATAGACAAAAAGCCTGAAATATAGATAGATAGATAAAAATCCTAATAGATAGATAGATAGATAGTTATAAAACTAGATAAATATTTTGTTAGATAGATAGATAGATATATAAATAAATAGACAGATAGTTAGATCAAAAAATATATAGTGAGAAATATAGAAATTTAGACAAATAAGGAGGCAGAAAAATAGATTGATAGATCGAAAGACATATTTATAAATAGATAAATAGATAGATAAGTAAATAGATAGACAGAATAATAATTAGATAGATAGATAGACATATAGATAGATAGATAAATAGATGGATAGCTAGACATATAAATAGAGAGATATACAAATAGATAGATATATAGATAGAAAGATACAAATATAGTAAGATTGAAAGTTAAATATATAGAAAGATAAACAGACAAACATCTAAATAGATAAATAGATAGTCATAAAGATAGATAAATAGAGAGATAGACAGATAGATAGATAGATAGACATACAGATAGATAGATAGATAGATATATAGACAGATAAACACATAGATAGATAGACTAATAGATTGATACATAGATCAAAGATAGAAAGACTGATAGGTTAATTGACAGTTCAACTAATAGATAAAAATATTGTTGAATTGGTATATAGATACAATGTTTGATAGATAGATAGTTAGAAATTTATCTAATTAGGCGGGTCTACAGAAATATATATAGATAGAAGAATAGATTGGTAAATTGAAAAATATATAGATAGACACAAAGACCATTTAGATAGATAAACATTTAGACATATAAATATTTAGATAGATATACAATTAGATAAATAGAAAAATTGATAATTAAACAATTAGACAAATAAACATATAGACATTTATACAAATAGACATATAAATAGATAGAGATTTAGAAAGATAGACAGATAGATATATAGATAAATAGAGATATAAATCGATAGACATATTGATTGTTAGATAGATAGATAGTTAGAAAGTTAGAGAAATAGACATATAGATAGATAAAAAGATAAAAAATAGTCATATAGATAGATAAATAGATTGAAAAATAGATAGCTAGACTAATAGATAAAGAGATAGAGAAATAGATTGATTGACAGATTGAAAATAAAAAGATAATCAAATAGATAAATAGATAGATAGATAGACAAATAGATAGATAGATAGATAGATCGACAAATAGATATATAGATAGATAGATATATAGATAGATATATAAATAGTTAGATATATAGACATATAGATAGATAAATAGATAGAAAGATAGACATATAGATAGATATATGGATAGAGAGATAGATAGATAGATAGACAAATAGATAGATGGATGGATAGAGAAATAGACATTAAGATAGATAAACTTCTAGACTTATAGATAGATAGCTAAATATACACATAACTGATAGATAGATACACAAATAAATAGAACAATAGATACATAGATTTATAGATAGATAGAATGATAAATAGATGGATAGATAGACAAATAGATATATAGAAAGATATACTTATAGATAGATACACAGATAGATAAATAATAGATAAATGGAGAGAAAGTTAAATATATATATAGATAGGCTATAGATAGATAGATAGATTGATTGATTGATATACACTTAGAAAGATAAACAAATAGACATATATATATATATAAAGATATACTGATAGACAAATAGATGGAAAGACAAATATTAGAGATAAATAAATGTATAGATATATAGATATACTTATAGATAGATTAATTGTTAGCCAGAAAGATATATTGATAGATAGATAGACATATAGATTGATAAACAAATAGATAGATAGATAAAAAGATAGATAGATAGTTAGATAGATAAATATATAGATTGATAAATAGTAAAATTGATAGATCGATAGATAGATAGATATATATATATATATATATATATATATATATATATATATATATATATATATATTAATAGATAGATAGATAGATAGACACATTGACAGATATATAAATAGATAGATAGACAGAAAGATAGACAGATAGATAGAGAGATAAAAAGATAGACAGATTAATTTATTGATAGATATATAGATAGATAGATAGACATGTAGATAGATAGATAGAATGATAGACAAATAGACTGAATGATAGATAGATAGAATGAAAGATATATAGACAAAAAAAGAGTTAGAAAGATAGATAGACACATTGACACATAGCCAGATAGACAGATATATAGATATACATATAGATAAATAGATAAACAAATAAATAGATAGATAAATAGATATGCAAAAAGATAGTTAGATAGATGGACATATAGATATAATTAGATAGGTATATTGGTAGATAGAGAGAAAGATAGAAAGATAGATATATAAATACACAGATCGACAAATAGATAGATAGACAAATAGATAGATGGATATATAGATAGATAAATTGAAAGATAGCTAGATAAATAGGATGATAAAAAGATATGTATATATACAGATAGATTGATAGATAGACAAATAGATAAACCAGATAGACTAATAAATAATAGGAAGATTGATAGATGATCAGACATACAAATAGATAGATAGACAAATAGATAGATACATAGATATATAGATAGAATGATAAAATCATAAACATTTAGATACCTAGGCACATTGATTGATAGATAGATAGACAGATTCACTACTAGACAAATAGACAAATAGATAGATAGATAGACAGACAGACAGACAGATAGATATATAGATACACATATAGATAGATAGATAGAGACGAACATATAAATAGATAAAGAGATAGACAGATATTCAAATAGACTAATAGTTTAATAGATAGTTTGATAGTTGATAAATATTAGATAGTTAGATAGTTAGACAACTAGATAGATAGACATATAGAAATATATATGGATAAAAAGATGCATAGATATATAGATAGATAGATAGAGAACAAATAGATAGACAAATAGATGGATGGATAAAAAGATTGTCAGATAGACATATAGATAAATAATCAGACATCAAATATATAGATAGATAGATAGATAGGTAAATAGATAGACTTATAAAAAAAAGAAATAGAGAGATAAATAGATAGCCATATACACACATACATAAAAAGATATAGAAAGATAAATTGTAGACAAATACACACATAGGCTGATAAAAATGTAGATTGATAGAAAAATATGCATATAGATAGATTGATAGATATATATAAAAATTGAATGATAAATAAATAAAAAATAGACAGACCGACAAATAGATAAATATACACATAGAGAGAGATAAATAGATAGATAAAGATATAGAAAGATAGACTGATAGAGAAATAGTCAGGTTAATAGTTAGATAGATAATACTACAATAAAATATTGATTTAGCTAGGGAAATTTAGCTTTATATAATATCCCTAGCTAATTTGCAAGGCATTAGCTAGGGAATAACAAAGGATTTTTGGTTTTAGATTAAAATAAAATTTTATGATGGATTTGTGATGGATTAGAGATGAAAATATTCGATTGAAAATATTTTATTGCTAATATTTTTGAAGATTTCCACGCAAAGAAAAGTTGAGAATTTAGCAATGTATTTAGTGATAGATTAGCAACGGAAATAGTTGGTTAAAAAATTTTTATCGCTAATGTCTATATATATTTATCTATCTATATAGTTATCTATCTATATGCCAATCTATTTATCAATCTGTCTAACTATTTGATCTGTCTATAAAACTATCTATTTATTTGTCTATCTATCTATTTAACAATCTTTCTATCAAACTATATATATATATCTATCTATCTATCTATCTGTTTGTTTGTTTGTCTACCTATCAATCAATCAATCTATCTATCTATTCGTCAATCTATCTATCTATCTTTATATCAATCTTTTTGTCTCTATTTCAATCTCTCAATATATCTATTTATTTATCTATCTGTCTATCTATCTATCTATTTATCAGATTATCTATCTAAATATCTATAAATCTATCAATTTATCTATATGATCTATCTATCTATATATCTATCTATCTTTCTATCAATTGATCTATCTATCTGTCTATCTATATGTCTATCAATATATAATAATATTGGTCTATCTATGTCTATTTATTTGTCTATCCTTTTATCAATCAATCTATCTATATATCTATCTATCTATCTGTCTGCCTATCTATCTATTTGTATATCTATCTATCAATCTATCTATCTATCTATTTGTCTATCTATATGTATATCTATTTGTCTATCTATCTGTCTATCTACCTTTTTATCTACTTGTCTATCTATTTTTATATATTTCTGTCTATCTATTTTTCTATATATCTATCTTCTATCTATCTATTTGTTTATCTATCTATCTATTTATCAGTTAATCTATTTATCTATCTATCTTACTTTCTATCTATGTATCTATCTATCAATTTATATAACTCTTTGTTTTTCTATTTACCTATCTGTATGTCTATATGTGTATCTATATATCTTTCTATCTGTTTGTCTATCTTTCAGTCTATCTATCTACATATCCATTTGTCTGTCTATCTATCTATCTGCCTGTTGATCTGTCTATCTATCTATCTATCTATTTGCCTATCTATCTATTTGTCTGTCTATCTGACTTTCTATCTATATGTCTATTTGTCTATCTGTATGTATATCATTATATCTATCTATCTATCTATCTATTTCTCTGTCTTTATGTCTATCTTTCTGTCTATCTATCTATCTATATATCTATCTACCTATATAAATGTATATCTATCTATCTATTTCTTTATATCTCTATATGGGTATCTATCTATCTATCTATTTTTCTTTCTTCCTATCTACTTATCTACCAATATGTCTCTTTGTTTGTATTTTGATCTATCTTTCTAACTCTCTATTTCTGTATCTATTTGTCTATATATATATTTATAATCTATCTATCTATATATTTGTCAGTCTATAAATCTTTTATCTTTCTATTATATCTATCTGCCAATATATATGTCTATCTTTCCATCTATCTATATATCTATCTATATGTCTGACTATCTATCTATCTATATTTCATTCTTTCTTTGTGTTTATATATTTTTTTATTCCTCTATATAGCTTTCTATTCATCTATCTATTTATTTAACTATCTATCAATTTGTTTATCTCTCTCTAAATTTATCTATCTATATGTGAATATATATATATTATATCTATCTATCTATATGTCTGTTTTTCTAATAATCTGTCTATTTATTTATATATCTATCTGTCTAACTATCTATTTATCATTTTGTTTATCTATTTTTCTAATCTAACCATATATCTATCTTTATATATATATATATATATATATATATATATATATATATATATTTGTCTATCTATGTATCTATCTATCTATTTGTCAATCACTTTGTCTATCTGTCTATCTATCTGTCTATTTATTTGTTTATCTATATGTATAACTATCTTTTTATCGACCAATATATAAATCTGTATGTCTATCATTTTATCTAACAATCATTCTCTCTAACTAACTTTCTATCAATCAATCAATCTATTTATCTATCTGTCAATCAATCAATCTATCTATCTATCTATATGATTTGTCTATTTATATGTCTATCTTTTTTTCTGTCTATCTATCTATCTAATTATCTATCTATTTTTATATCTCTCTATCTATCCATCTTTCTATCAATCTTTCTAATTATCTATATGTATATCTATTTGACTATCTGTCTGTTTTTCTGTCAGTCTATCTATGTGTGTATCTGCCTTTTTATCTATCTATTTATCTAACTATCTATCATTCTTTCTATTTGTCTGTTTATCTATTTGTCTATTTGTATGTCTATTTGTCTATTTATATGTCATACTATCTATCTATATTTTTTTCTATTTATCTATCAATCTTTATATCTATCTATCTATCCATTAATCTTACTATATGTCTATCAATATATCTATCAATCTAATAATCTATCTATCTTTCTATTTATCTATATACATTTCTATCAATAAGTATATCTATCTTTATATCTATTTGTCTTTTATTTTGTATATCAAACTTTCTATCAATCTATATATAAATCTGTCTATAAATCTATCTATTAATCTTTATATTAATTTGTATATCAATCATTCTAGCTATATGGCTATTTAAATAACTTTCTATCAATCAATCTATCAATTTATCTATATGTCTATCTCTCTGTCTATCTCTCTATCTGACTATCCATCTATATATGTTTTTATCTGTCTATGTATCAATCTATCAATCTATCTATCTATTTGTTTATTTATCTTTATGTCTAACTATCTCTCTAAATAACTATCTTTCTTTTTTTTAAAGGCTTTTACCTTTTATTAAAGAAAACATAACCCTCACTTGTAGGCGGAGGAAAACCTTTACAACCTCAGAAGTCTATTTGTAAGACAATACATTTACAGGGCAATTCCCTGTTCCAAAATACAGAGCATTATCCTTATTTAAGTTAACTATGGCGGAAGCCGCTCTCTTTGTGATTCTTCATAATTATGTAACAATTAACAGCAGGTAGACTTTCCACACCGTCAGGTATACTCATCTCAGTAGCGGAAGGACTCATGGCAGCAAATAACTATCTTTCTATCTATATATATGTCTATATATTTGTCTATCAATCTATTGATCTATATATATATATATATATATATCAATTGATCTATCTGTATATCAATTTATCTATCTGTCTGTCTATCTATCTATCTATCTATATATATATCTACCTATTTTATCTATCTATCTGTCTATATATCTGTTAACTATATATTAATATATCTATTTACCTTTCTATCTATTTATCTATCAATCTATATGTATATCTAACTTTTTATCTATCAATCAATATTTCTATATTTCTTTCTTTCTTTATTTCTATGTATCCATCAATCTATCTACTTTTTGCCTATCTATCTATCTTTCTATATATATGTCTATCTATCTTACTATTAGTCTATATATATATATATGTCAAACTTTATGTGTGTGTGTGTGTGTGTCTATCTATCTATCTATTTGTCTAATTATTTGTCTTTTTATTTATCTATCTATCTGTCTATCTTTCTTTCTGCCTATCTATCTATCTATCTATCTATATGTCTATCAATCTTTGTATCTATCTGTAAATTTATCTGTCTATCTATCTGTCTGTTTTTCTATCTATCTATCTGACACTCTATCTGTTTATCTATCTATCTATCTATTTGTACTCTATATGTCTATCTATCCATTTATCTAAATATCTTTCTATATATCCATATATCTATCTTGTTGTCTATCTATCTTGCTATCTATCAATCTAATAATATATCTATCTATTTTTCTTTCAATAAGTCTATCAATATGTCTATAAATCTATCTATGAATCTATCAATTTGTCTATCAATCTGTGTATCTATTTTTCTATCTATCTATCTATCTATCTGTATGTATGTCTATGTATCTATCTATTTGTCTGCTTATCTGTATGTCTATGTATTTATCTATCTGTATGTCTGTCTCTCTATTGATCTATCAGTCTATCTCTTTATCTATCTATGTATCTATGTGCGTGTATATCTTTCTATCTATAACCATATTTCTAAGTATGTCTTTCTATTTGTGTATCTATAAATCTATTTATCTTTTTATCTATCTCTTTATCTATCTGTCTGATTATTTGTCTTTCTATTTTCTATTTGCTTATCTTTTTTCTATCTTTTAATCTATATATCTTTCTAATAATTTGTCTATATATCTGTCAATATATCTATCTATATATCTATCTATCTATTTTTTTATCTATATATATATATATATCTGTCTGTCTATCAATATATCAATTTATCTAACTAATGTATAATAATTTATCTATCTATTAGTCTATTTATCTATCTATCTATTTATCTATATATATGTCTATCAATCTGTCTATCTATTTGTTAGTTAATTTGTATATCAATCTATCTATCAATATATCTATCAATTTGTCAATCAATATGCCTATCAATCTATATATTAATTTGTCTATCAATGAAATTATCTTTCAATCTATCTATCTATGTATTTTTCTATTTATCTATCAATCTATTTCTCTATCTATGTATATGTCTATCTATTTATCTATCTATATGTCTATCTATCTAGCTATCTATATATCTATCTATCTATTTGTATGTTTATCGGTCTATATGTCTATCTTTTTGTCTTTCTGTCTATCTATTTATTTATCCATCTATTCGTCTTTTTTTTATATCTTGTTCTCAATCAAATTATCAAACTATATATCTATCTATCAATCATTCAATCTATATGTTTATCTATCTATATAATAACCTGACTAATTATCTATCTATCTGTCTATCTATCTATCTATCTGTCTAACTATATGTCTATTTGTGAGTCAATTTGGCTATTTATCTATCTATATATATTTCTTTATACCTATTTGTATGTTTGTCTATCTACCTCTTTTTCGCCGTCTTTCAATATATCTATCTATTTATCTTTCTATCTATCTCTCGATCTAAGTATATAACAATATGTCTATCTATTTGTTTATGAATTTCAATATCTTTCAATCTATCTATTTATTTATCTATCTATCTATTTATATATCTTTCTATATTTCTATCTATCTATCTATCTATTTCTCTATCTCTATATCTCTCTATCTATCTATTTGTCTAATAATCTTTATATGTATCATTCTATCTATCTGTCTAGCTATCTATCAATATTTCTATCTATCTGTCTATCTTTCTATCTCACTATCTTTTTATTTATATATTTGTCTATCTATCTATCTATCTATTTGTCTATCAATCTCTCTATCAATCTCTCTATCAATCTCTCTATCAATCTGTCAATCAATTTATCTATCAATATGCATATCATTATGTCTATCAATTGATATATCAATCAAATTATCAATCTTTGTATCTATTTGTCTATCTATCTATATAACTATCTATAAATCTATCTATCTTTCCTATCTATCTATCTATATGTTTATCTATATGTCTATCTATCTGCCTATTTATTAGTTTATCTATCTTGTTATTTTCATGTCTATCAGTTAGTCTATCTATTTATTTATCTATCTATCTATTTGCATTTGCATGTCTATCAATCTTTGCAATTTGCATGTCAATCTGTCTATATGTCTGTCTATCTTTCTATCTATTTATCTATCTATGTGTAGGTTTATTTGTTTATCTATCTTTCTATCAATTAATTTGTCAATCTATCTATATATTTCCGTAACTATCAATCAATCAATCTATCTATCTATCTGTCTAATAGTCTAGCTATTTTTCTATCTTTCTATATATCTATATATCTCTCTATCTGTGTGTCTGTCTATCTATCTATTTAACCATCTATCTATTTGTCTGTATATTTGTTAATCACTATGTTTGTTATTTATTTGTTTATCTATGTATCTATTTATCTATTTATCGATCTGTCTCTTTGTTTATCTATCTATCTTTCTATCTGTTTCGCTATTTGTTTATCTATCTATCAATCCAATTGTCTATCTATTTATTTATCTATTTATCTATCTATCATTCTATCTATCAATGTGTCTATCTATCTATCTATCTATCAATCTATATGTCTATCTATCTATCATATATATGTCTTTCTTTATGCATAACAATCTGACTGCGTATCTATCTATTTGTCTATGTTTATGTCTATGTATATATCTATTTAATACTCTATTTATCAATCAATCTATCTATATATCTATCTGATCTATCTATCTATCTATCTATCTATCATTCACTACAAGAAAAATTTCAGATAGCTAGGGACAATTCCCTAGCTATATGGGAGATTTTCGTTGCCAAATGGTAAATAGCAACGGAATATCAATGGATCGTGTCTCTTTCTAAAGTGCTTCTTGCTAAATTTAAGCTACGGAATTTTCCCTAGCTAAAAAATTAGCCACTAAAAATTCCTTCACTAAAAAAGAAAAATTATGTTGCTAAAATAACAAGATAACCAAAATATTCCGTCGTTAAACAAAAATAACGATGGCTGAATCCCTAGCTTAATTACATAGCATTAGAAAATTAGCGATGAAATATTTGTCGCTAATTTTAATATTTTCATAGCTAAATTAGCTAGAGAAATTTCCTTAACTAAATTAGCGAGGGATATTTCCCTCACTAATCTAGTTAGGGAATTTTCCCTATCTATTTTAATTTCAAAAATATTTACATAATTTAAAAATTTTAAAAATTTTTTAATTAAATAATTTATTATTTTTAAATCATATTGAATAAAAATTGAAACTATAAATATTTTATAATAAACAAAAAATAAAATCATTTAATATCTTATTCAAATTCAATATTTTACATAATTGAAACAAAAAAATAACAAACTTTTATTTTTATTCATCAATGTATCTATCGACAGTGCAGAAAGTATAATATATCCATTCATTGACGTTGCTTTCTCTCCCTCTACTTCTCCGATCATCATTTTTCTACTACGACAAAGCTGTCCGAGTCATGGCACGTAATGCCTAGTGAAAAATCTCATCACTTATAGAAGCTTTGTATGAGGAACAATGCGGCATCAAATCTGTAAGAAAATTAAACCACTTAGTCAAAAAAAAGTTATGTTTTGATACATATATAATCCTGTAGTATATATGTAAATATATACTAGCAATTCACTTGTACATATATTACTATAGTATATGTACATATAAACAATAGAATTAAGTGTACATATGAACCGAGTACAAATATACACAGTATATACGTACATAAAATACTATAGTATTAAATGTATGTATATATTGACTTTTACGTACGTATATATCTCAATAGGTGCTGTTGCTGCTGCTCCCGCTGCTGCTCCTGCCACTGCTGCCATTGCCGCTGTCGCTACCAATACCATTGTTGATGTTGTAGCTGCTACCGTCGCCACTACTACCGAAGCTGCAGCTGCTGGCCGCTGTGGCGGCTGCTGCCGGTGCCCCCACTGCTAGACCTGTCGCTGCATGCAGCTGCGGCCTCTACCACCGCTGCTACCACCACCACTACTGTTGTCGCTGCTTCCTATGCTGTCGCTACTTTCTGTGTAGCTACTGCTACCGCCACTACTGCCGCTACTTCCAGTGCAACCGCTGCCTCTACCTTCTATGCCGCCGCTTCCTTCGCTGCCTTCGCAGCAGTAGCTGCTGCTACTGCCATTGCTGCCGCAGCTGCCACCATGGCTACTGCCACCCCTGCCGACGATGCTACAGGCACTACTGCTATTACTGCCGCTGTAACCACCCCCGTGCCACTACCGCCTCTACTTCACTGCCACCACCGCCACCGCGGTCGCTGTTGCCACAGCTACCTCTGATGATAATAGGCTTTTACATACCTATAATAGGCTAAAACTCTACCCAAAAATTTTGGACAAACACAAACATATTCACAGATATTTAAAAATAGTTATTATAGACATGAACAAACAAAAATTACAGGTGAATGTAATACAGTTGTAAAAAAAATTAATTAAATAATTTAATATTTTAAAAATAAATTTATTAAAACAAAAACTATAAAAGAAAATTTTAAATTAAAAAAAATTCATTCAATAACTTATTCTAATACAATATTTTAAATATCAAAAACAAAAAAAATAATAAAAATTATATTACATCTTATTAATCAATGTATCTACAGAATGTACATAGTATAATTTATCAATGCATTGATATTGCTTTCTCTCCCACTGCTCCTCCGATCACCAACTTTTCGCGGCAAAAATATTGTCTGAGTTACGGTGCTTCATGTTTGTTGAAATATGTGTTCACTTATACAAGCTTCGTATGGAAAACAATGTGGTATCATATCTGTAAGAAATTCAAACTACCAAATCAAATTAAATAAAAAATAACTATATTTTGATAAATATATATTGCTACAGTAAATATGTATATATATACTACCATTTCACTCGTATAGTTATTACTGTAGTATATGTACATATAAACTGCAATATTATGCATACATATATACTGAGTATATATATATACTCATTATATATGTACATAAAATAATGTAGTATTATATGTACATATATACTGACTATATACGTACGTATATACTGCATATGTTTTCGTTGTTGCTACTCTTGCTACCGCTACTTCTCTCACTACCGCTGCTGCTCTCGCTATCGCTACCACTATCGATGCCGTTGCCGCTAGCGCTACTCCTGCTATCGCTGCTACTACCACTGCCGGTGCTACTGCTGCTATTGCTGCCGCTGCTGGTGATGTCGCTGCCGCCCCTATTGCCACCACTACTTCCGCCGCAGCCACTGATGCCGCTACTACCACTGCTACCTCTTTTGTCGTTGCTGTTGCTTCTGCCGCAGCTATCATAGCTGCCGCTAATGTCGCCTCAGCCGCTACTGCTACTGCTGTTGTCCTCTTCCACTGCTGCCACATTTGTCGCTGCCATCTTTGCCACTGCTACTGTTGCTGCTAATTATGAACTTTTACATACCTATAATAGGCTAAAACTCCACCCAAAAAATTAAGAGACACAAAAGCATATTCATAGATATATAAAAACAAATATTATAGACATGAACCAACACAAATTAAAGTTTATTCTCATACAGCTTCACCAAAAATCCAAAAGATGTCCAGCAATTATGTTTAGAGATAAAGAGAGTGCAAAAATATAATGTTTTTAGAAAAAAATTGATAATATAAGCTAGCCCTCTTTTTTATAAAGCTGAAATTGGTAAATATGGGACCCATGCATTGGAAGGACCGTGGAAACGTCAGAATACTTTGAATTAGGATTTTTTCTTCTCTCACATTATGTGTCCTGCAAAGATTCATAATTTGGTTATTCAAAAAAGCAAATAACAAAACCAGAATAAAAAAAATTAATACTCGCAACAAAATATCATAATTATTTACAACACATAGACAAAAATAATTAACATTTCATAAATAATTCTCATACTCATTCATCCTCATAATTTGTAGGGAATGCTAGCCTTTCCTGCAAGGATTCACAGCTGGATCTCGGAATGCTATCTGATGCAGCAATGCCACTAACTGTGACTCCATATAAGACGTCTACTATTGCATTGCTTTTTTAATATCTTTAATTTCTTGCATTTCTTCCATCAAATTAGTTATCTGCTCATCCTTCTTTTTCAGGTCGGTCTCCATATCTACAATACGTTCATTTGTTTTATGTGCTTGTTGTTCGACCACCTCATCCAACATTGCTAAGACAGATGAATTAGAAGCACGATTGCTACAACAAAATGCCACTCCCTTACAGCCGATTACATACACTCGCTACTTCTTTCGACCTCCTATTGTCTTCAAATAAATTGGATCATAGTCAATTGGTTGAAGATTTATAGAACTTTCAACTTGTTGATGAGCAGCTATCACACGTTCCTCCATTAGGTCATGAGATAAAATGGAGATAAAAACTATTCTAGATTTACAAAAAATAAAATAAAAATTTTGCATTCAGAATAATTTTTATAATGTACTGTAGTTTTATAAAGTCTAATTAATAAAACAATTTCTTACTGCAATCATCTGAGACTTATTGTCAACAAGCTGACCATCCACTTTCTTCAGATGCATCTTTTTGAAAATCTCATAGAAATTTGGATCTCGACCCAATTCTCTAGCCTAGAATATGTTTTTATTAAATTATAAAAAAACAAATGATAAAAAAATTTAACAAAATTATTAAAACCATGCAGAGATTATATATATTGGACTATTAGGACAAACACAATATATAGATATCTTTAGAATTTTAAATTTGTACCAAATCTCGAGCATTCTCAATGCTCGACTTTGAACCTCCAGTGTGTTGATAGATTTCTGTACCTAGTCCAGCAACCTCACTTTGCCGATTTTTGCTGGAAATATCTGATTTTTTCTTCACATCTGGCTCCTCCCAATAATTAAGCCACATGGGCCAGTCTTCCTCGGATATAAAATCAGGCCTTTCTTTAATTTTCTTTAATTTATGAACAAAATCAGATTACCATTGAGTTGGTTTGATCTCCCATAATAATTTTATCTTTCCATCAAATTTGGGTGGCCATGTGCACTGATTCTATAAAAAAATGACAAAAGAATTTATATTAACAACAAGAATATAATTATTTACTGCTTTAATAATAACCAACATAAAAGTTAAGTAATTAGATAATAATTTTTCAATTCTTTTGTTTTGTTATTTTTACCTGGAAGTCATTAAAATATAACTCATTTGTCGACTGAGAAACTTTCTTCCAGGAGAAAGCTTAGGCATCAGCCATTTTCTTAAAAGCCTCTATAATTATAGTCGAACACTTGTGAGATGGAATAAAACTGTACAAATAAATAAATAACATAGAAAACAAACAAATCATAACAATATAAAAAAACCACGGATAATAACATCAAATTTTTTTTTTCAAATCATTTTTACATTTTTCTGTTACCTCTCATCCACAATATCAATTTCTAACTTTGAACTGACTTCAGAAGAAGGCACAACATTTGATGATGTCATTGGTATTGTAAATGGGGGAACAATCAGTGTAAATTGTGGTGTAGAAGATTGAGATGGATCAAAAGTGTGAACAGGAAGCACAATCGGTGGTGGGCTTACATCTGATAAAGGTGTTAGTAGAGGTCTCAATGATGGTAATGGTGATAGAAATGGAGATGGTGATTATGATGTTGAAGTCAAGATCAAACCATAATAAATGGCCCATTTCAATTATATCTGTGTTTATGCTTAACATCCACTAGCTTATAATCCGAATGAATCTTTATGCCCACATTTGGTGTAGGATCAAACCACTCGCACTTAAATAATACAATCATATTATTTTCGAGTCCAGGATACTTCGACTCAATAACCTCTTTGAGTTGACCATAATAATCAATCTCATCTGCACTATATCATGTGCCTTTAATGCATACACCACTATTCATTGTTATTTTAGAAGAACCGTGCCCGATTGTGTGAAATTTATATCCATTAACAAAATACCCAGGATAGGTTGTCACATATTGAAATGGGCCCTTAGATTCTGGATAAAAATATTTGAATCTATATTTGAAGGATCAATTACTTGTGACATTAATTAAAAAAATTGGAATCAACAAATAAAAGATAAAAATAAAATAAATAATTTAAAATTTAAAACTTAATAATTCTCACATAATTTTTGAACCAATTTGCAAATTCATTTTCTAGCATATAATCAACATCATTGCTAGAAATTGATGGTTACCTATATTTTAACTGCTCAATATAAATATTGCACAAATATAAAAAGAGAAAAAAAATGTATATCAATTTTTAATAATTACTATTAAAGATAAATTAAACTATGATTTAACCTACAATCATTTTGTGTATACATACTCAATGTATAGTGCAACCTCATCACAATTAAGTAAAACGTAGTTCCTGGTTGCTTTGTACTCTTAATCTGTTATACATCTTTTCATTGCTTTTCCAAATGCTCTTCCAGGGTACTTGAAGATAGATAGTTTGTCCACAGAATCATCTTCTACCATCACATGACCTTGATAATTCCATGGCACATTTCAATTCTTTGTATTGACATGATCCTCAAAATAATAAGAACAAAATGATGATGCTTCTTCTACTAAATATGCATTATAAAATTGAACCTTCAACTTTTGTCTTGTTTCGAACATTACATTTCAACTTACGAAGATACCTACAACCACAATGTTAGGTTTCAATTTGATTAAATTACAATATTACTTAAAGTACGAAATAATAAAACACAACAAATTATATGTATTTACCTCTCAAAAGGATACATCCACCTAAATTGCACTAGCCCAACAATCCTTGCTTCATATGCTAAATATATTTGCAAATGCTCCATTGAGTCAAAAAAACTTGGTGTGAATATATGTTCTAGCTTACAATTAATAAGTGGAATGTCATTCTCCAGAATCACCATATCAACTATTTTGATTGTGGTTGTAGTTAGATGTTTGAAAAACAAACTTAGTTCTGTAAGGACCTTCCAAACACTTTGTGGAAGTAATTTAGGAAATGCAATTGGTATTAATCTCTATATAAATACATGACTGTCATGACTTTTCATTTCAAATAACTTAAGATTCTTCATATCCACACATCTACCCATATTTGACACATATCCATCAGAGAATTTCAAATTTTTAACCCATTCACACAATATCTGTCTTGCCTTCTTATCAAGTGTGTAGCAAGCTTAAGAGAATTTTTTTATTTGCTCATTCATTTTCAATTCAGGCCGCCGACATTAATCATTCAGCTCTTGTCTTAATTTTATAGTGTCTTTTATTTTTCCATCTACATTAAGGACAATGTAGAAAACATTGTCAAAAATATCTTTTTCAATATGCATTACATCTAAGTTATGCCGAATTAAATTGGACTTCCAATAGAGCAAGTCCTAAAATATACTACGTTTCCTCCAGCCAAATAATTTTCCTATTGGTCCAATACTTCTAGTAGCATCCTTTTTAATTACCTTCTTCAAACCCAAACTAAGAATTTCTGTAATAATATCATCTCTTGAACGAATAGCTGGTGCACCTGTCATCACAGTATTATTTCTGGAAATGCAGTTTTATTTCTTCGAAATGAATGATTCATATGTAGAAACTTACGATGGTTATCAAACCATGACTATTTACCACTAAATTTGAGGGTAAATGCATCAGAATTTTTCATGCAATATGGGCATGCGAATCTTCTTGCAGTACTCCAGCAAGACAACATTGAATATGCATGAAAGTCATTTAGCATCCACATAAGGGCTACCCACATAATAAAAGTTTACTTCTTTGAGATATCATATATATTCACGCCAATATCCCATAAATGATTTAACTCTGCAATAAGAGACTGTAAGAAAATATCCAGCATGTCTTTTTGATTTTTTGGCCATTGAACCAATATTGACAAAAATATATATTGCTCCTTCATACACAACCACAGAGGCAAATTTATAAGGCGTCACTATCACTGGCCTTGTTGAATACTATTGTCCAGATTGCCCAAATGGCTGAAATGCATCAGTGCAGAGACCCATCTCACATTTCAAATTTCTACTACAAAATCTTGTTGTATATAATTAAAATGCATCCAAGAAAGTGAATCTGATGGATGATGCATTACCCCTTCTTCAACCTCATGCTCGGAATGCCACCTCATATCATTTGCTGTAGCATTTGATGCATATAGTCTCTGTAATAGAGGAATTAATGAAAAATAATACATCTTCTTAAAGACAACCTTCAATTTTTTTCACGTTTCTACAGCACGAGGTGCTTTCCTAAATCGAGGATGGCCACAAAACTTACCGCTAATTAAATCACTATCACCGCCCCATTATAACATGCATCCATATAAATAATAATCAATTTTTTCCACTGGTAGACCCATTCCTCGTAGTAACTTCTTAGTGTTGTAATAGTTGTTAGTGATCAAATTATTATCTGGAACAATCTCCTATATCAGTTTTGTCACCTGATCAAATAATTTCTCATACATATGTTTTTCTGACTTAATGCTCATTTGTCGACCCACAAGTAACAATTGCGAATGTGTTTTACAACCATGCCACAACTCTTTATCTGCAGCTTTAAGCATTTCATAAAATTTCTGAGCTTCAGGATTAGGTAGTTCATCCATGTAACTTATATTCAAGTCAGAACTAGTACCTTCCATGATCATTCTATGGTATGTGTTTGATGATTCTTCACCACAAGCAAACGATTCAATACCCTAATTTTGGTCAATATTCAGAGCCTTTGTACTTTCCCCATGATAAATCCAAACAAAATAATTTGGCACAAAGCCATTTTTTTCCAAATGATATCTTATAGTGTTTGCCTCATGAAAAGGGATATTCTGACACTTTCGATGATTACATGGATACTTAATTTTTTTTCTATCCTTCAATCTCGATTGACTACATGCAAAATTGATGAAAGTTTCAAGCCCAGTCAAAAAATCTTTATTCAAAAATCCATTAAACCCCTTTTGTACATCCACTAACGATTTGAGCTCATTTTTCCCTGTTTTATTTACATAAAATAATGCTCAATTATTAATAGAAATAAAACATTTTATTACTTAAAAATATACAAAGAATAAAATAAAATTACTTATAGATGAATATTTTAAATTTAAATATCATGAATATAGAGGCAAGCTGTTTGCACAATCTACATTAATAGATAACATAATTTTTAGCACGATAAAGATTAAAAGATATCATAGTTATACTAGATAAAGGGTGCAAAGTACAATAATGCACAAGAAATGAAAGTAAAAAAAATACATTTAATGTTTGAAGGAGGAGAGGGAGAGAGAGAGAGAGAGAGAGAGAGAGATAAGGTGGGGAGAGAGATAGGTAGAGAAATCGAGAAATGGGGGGAGAGGGAGAGACGGAGAGAAAAGGAGGGAGAGAGAGTGGGTGAGAAAAGGTGAAAGGGAGAGGGGGGAGAGAGGGAAAGAGAGAGAGGGAGAAAGAGGGAGAGGGGGTAGAGAGAGAGAACAAGCAAGAAAGAAGAGCTAGAAAAAAAATAACACGAGATAGTGTGACACGAAAAGAAAAAGAGGAAGACAAAGACAGAAAGAATTATAGAGGGAGAGAGAGACACATAAAAAGTGTAGTGTTAGAATGAAGAATTATATAAAAGAAAATATATGTTCTCCAGTACAAACCTGTCAAGTATTACATTTTTTGTTATACATAAGTTCATATTTGAGCCTGAGGCCCAAGGGCTAGGATTAGGTAATAGTACGACCCTTATTTGTCTTATATAATATATGAGCCTGATCAACGACACTCTCATGCTATGTACTTACATATTGTTGATATTATATCTTTAGCCAATTTATTTCAAGTTGGTGCAACAAAATAGTTTTATCCCATATATAATTATATAACTACATATTAAATGTAGTTATAAATAGTTACATTTAATTTAACATATACTAATATATAGATATATGCATACAAGTAGTTATAAGTAAATATAAATAAATATATACAAATTTATAAACAATTATATAGATTTACATATATGTATCATATATGTATACATAATTAAAAATAAAGTTATTTTTATTTATATACAGCATATTAAGTGTAGAGTGAAGCATAGATAGTGAAAGTCAAGGCACCGGAACGTGAAGAACTAGAGGGAGCAGGACTCAATGGGCTGGAAAAAAGGCTGATGCAGAAAAAGTGTAGCTCCCTATGCAGGAAAAGTGTAGCTCCCTATGTAGAAAAAGTGTAGCAGGAAGGGTGTTTATGCAGAAAAACCCTATGTAGAAAAATCCCTATGCAGAAAAATCCCTATGCAAATAAATCCCTATGCAGAAGTGTATATTTGGCTTTGTTTTCTTGGTTTCCTTAGCAGCGCAGGTATTATACAGCATACATGACGAAGGGTTAGCCAAGCTCTTGTAACAGCATATTAAGTGTAGAGTGCAGCATATATAGTGAAAGTCAAGGCACCGGAACGTGAAGAACTAGAGGGAGCAAGACTCAAAGGGCTGGAAAAAGGCTGATGCAGAAAAAGTGTAGCTCCCTATGCAGGAAAAGTGTAGCTCCCTATGCAGGAAAAGTGTAGCTCCCTATGCAGAAAAATTGTAGCAGGAAGGGTGTTTATGCAGAAAAATCCCTATGCAGAAAAATCCCTATGCAGATAAATCCCTATGCAGATAAATCCCTATGCAGAAAATGTTTATGCAGGCTTTGGAGCCGTCAACTGACTTATAGAAGGAGGTTCATGAAGGACAAGTTAATATCAAGGAAGTGGGTATATAACCGAGTTAAAAATAACTCAATATCTTTAAACAAATAAGCTCAAAGCGAGCACACATGCACATATTAAAATTAGGCTTGGTTCATTGTTTTTTTCATTAAAGTGTATGGGTGTAAGAGGGTTAATGGTAGATTTTAGTTTGTAAAAAGGGTATTCCTCCGCCAAAAGAGAGGGTTAAAATTAATAAACAACTTTTAAAAAAAAGTTATTTTTATTTATATAGAGTTTTTATAGTTATACAAATATTTATATATAGTCATACACATTTAGTTAAACATTATGTTGTATGTTTTTATACATATAATTATAAATATAGTTACATGTGGTTATACATATAGTTAGTGTATAGTTAAACTTATATTTATAAATGTATGTATATATATTTTTTCATATAATTTCATATATTTATACATATAGTTATATATAGGTATGGAAATGCTAAAATACATTTTTTATACTAATATATAAAAATGTATATTAAATACATGTTGTTAATTATATATTTAAATATAGTTATGTATAAAGTTTTTATAGTTATACATATAGTAAGATAGAATTATTTATGGTTATATGTTATTATACATATAGTATATATAGCTATTAATATTTTTATATATTTAAACATATAGTTATATATAAATATAGTCATACAAATAGTCATACACAAATATATAAAGTTATCAATAAATATATAGATTTACATATATGTATGCATTGTTATAAATATAATTATATTTAATGTTGTAGAGTGTTATATAATTATACAAATATTTATATATAGTTATACAAATATTTATACATAGTTATACACATATAGTTAAATATTATATTGTATGTTATTATACATGTAATTATAAATATAGTTAAATGTGGGTATACTTAGAGTTACAAAAATACTTATAATTCTAAACACTTAAAATAATAAAATCCTACTTGCGTTATATTGATACAGATTTTTGAATCCAAGATTTCTAAAAATTTACTAGTTGGATTATTGGTGGCAACATTAAATAGGTGTAAGCCCCGGGTTTTAACCTATCATTTTTCTTTAAAAAAGTATATTTTGGTAAACTCAATGAGAATTAAAAATTGAATTTTGATTTCCGAAACTATTATTTTAGATTTAAATTTTTAAAAAACTTATGTGAGATAAACAAAGTTGATGCATTTCGGTGCAATAAAAGTGGATAAAAGTTATAATATTATATGAAAAAATATTAAGGGGAACCAACATGAAAATAGTTATATTTTTTTAAAATTTTTAATTTTAATATAACATTTGGTGACCCAAATCCAAAATATTTATGATTTGGGTCTTCCAAATTCATATACTGATAATTGCCTTTATTTTTTCATACGGAATGCATATACTCAAGTATGCATATGAGTTTATGTAGAAACTCATCATTTCCTAAACAAAAACATATGCATATGGAGTTCATAAATACTATGTATGCATAAACATATGCATTAACTCGTTTTTGCAAACTGAGTAAGTTGAAAAAAGTTTATGCATAATGTTTTTTTAATTATATTGGGATAATTATTAGTATCTGAATATAGGTACTAAAATATAACTCAAATAATATATATATATTTTGGATTCCATAACATAATTATTCATTATATATATGTGTGTATATATATAAATATATAGATTAAGGATGAACATATTAAGTATTATTATTATTATTAGTGTTGTGGAGGAATTCCTGTTTTTTTTTTTGCAAAGTTAGATAAAAGGTAGTGCTATTTTTGGATGCACCAAATTATAAAGAATAGTACTTTCATTGTCAAGAAAATCTATTTAATAAAATTTTAAAATTGAACTAATTTAAGAAAATACTTCTCAGAGCAATTTTACTACCTTTTAGTGGTATCAATGCATAATATTAAATTGTTTTTGTTATTTTGTTTTGTAATTTAAGAGATGCAAGCCTAATATTTTTTTCTATTTGAAGATTAGAATGATTAGGATTTCTTGTAATGCATGTAATTGCTACTTAAGAGCTATAAGGCTACTCTAATTTTTTCATCATCGTAAACTTTTTCTCCTTCTCTTACTGCTTCTTCTTCATCTTTTTCTACTTCTTCTTGTACTGCTACTACCACAAATGAGTATCTACTTTCAAATGAAAATGCTCATTTCTAGATGAGATAATATTTCTCTATGCTTTATCTTTAACATGATCTATAGTATATTCCATGATACTTTCTCATTAATCAAAGATGAAAATATAGATTATAGTTCAATTGAGAAAGCTTACTAATAGATGAGTATCTAATTGCAAATAGAGTATAAAGGGTAGATTAATTACCAATTGTGCAAGATTAATAATAGATGAGTATCAACTTGAGACATATAGGAATCCATTTGTTAGAGCATATGTTTGAGTGGTTGATTTGACATTGTTGGCGACTTCCTTGATTTGATAGAGCATAGTGATATCACACATCAACCATGATACATCATCAATATACATTTTTTTACAAGGTAAAAGGTCTTGAGGTTGGTAATATATGTTATACAAATCATCTCCATTGGAGAAACTAAGGTCTTGAAAGACTAACTATGGTTTCCTTTAATGATAATATTTTCTCTATGACAAGATTAATCAATCAAAAAGTTTAGTTACCTAACAACAACAAATCAATAGAGCAAGAAAAGACATGAATATTCAATTGATATGTCTTCCAATCTCAAAAGATTATTAAAAGATAGCCATCAATGGGTTTCAAACCAATTTGAAAAATATTATAGCTCAAATATCAAACCAGTTAATTAAATATGATAATTTTAAATTAAATCACAAAATTATTTTTCATTTTCCCAAACTATACTTAATAGAGTTGAATTAATAAATAGAATATATATATATATATATATATATATATATATATATATATATATATATATATATATATATTCACATTATTTTTATTACACACACGCGCGAACATACACACTACAAAAATTATGAATAGATTAACCAAAACGGCTTTTCTGAAATTTTCAAAAATGATGTTAAATGCATAGCACATAGTAATTTTAATAATGTAAAAATAATTAAACAAATATACACACTACCATAAAATAAACGAGCACAACAAAAAACTTATACTATCAAAAAATACATTGCTAAAAAACTTACCGTAAATAACACAAACTATGATCATACACACACTCTCATTTTATCATTCATATAATAGCAAAATATAGATTAAAACTATTTGTTTTTGAATAATTATTCTAAAAATTAAATGTTTTAGAATAATTATTAGAAACAACTTTTTGTGCTCTTTATGCAATATAGATAATAAATCAATAACATATGTATTTTTTTTGTGCTCCTCACTCAATAACACACGTGAACAAAAACATTAGCAATGGGCCATGAATAATTGAAGTTTTAAATAGAAATATTTATAACCATAACAAAAAAAAAGATACCAGCAAACTAAAGCATCAAAATCACCCAAACCATGATAAAGAAGTCCACCCACTTAATACCAACATGCCCAAACAATGCATAACAATTTTTTCATTTCACATCTATGGTAATTAAAAAATTATAGATATAATTATGTTTAAATAGTTCATGTATACTTTTTATAGTTCTATATATATAGTAATGTTTGAACACACTTATTTAAAGCAAACTTATATTTATGTATACTATTTTTGTATACAGTATGTAGTTATTTATTTTGAAAAATTTTTTAATTCGGCATACCTACTATGCACCATCAAAATCCACACAATGACAACGCATTATATCACAAAAGCATGAAGTATGTTTATGATTAAGTATATATACACAATCCAAAAACACCACGGTGAATAAAGAAGAAGAATTTCAGAAACATTAAAACTTAAGTTTAATCAAGTTAATCGATGAAGAATAAATATATAAAACGTAACTCAAATCAAATAAAAATTAAAACTTAAACCTCAAAATTGAATATATGTTGAAGCATCAGTGTCGAGGGATGGATGGCCTTCTACGGAGGTTCACGTCACTTAAGCGTCGGTGTCGAAGAAGATAAACGGTGTCAAAGAAGATAATCAAATTTTTTATATTTTTAATTATTATAACATTAAATAAATAATATATATGTGTGTGTGTGTGTGTGTGTGTGTGTGTGTATAATCATAAAGACTAATTAATTGTATTTACAATAAAAAAATTTTTGAACAAAATTAATGTGCATGTTGCAAGGCACAAATGAAAAATAAACACCTTAAAATTTTTTATTATAGTATTAATATAAACAATAAAAATATAAACAATAAAAAAAATATGATTAACCTGATAAAAAAATCAAATAGGTACAAAATTAACAAACTTTATATAATAAAAAATAAATGAAAAGATGATTTGCCTTCTAGTCACTCGCCTAAAAATTATAAAATACTATTAATGTTAAAAAATATATAAAAATTTATATTTTATCATTTAAAATATTTAAGTCATATTTATTATTTTAATAAAAAACTAATGCTAAAAGCTAATAGTCAAAATATTACTCAATTGTTTAATTCGTATAACATTTTTTAAGAGAAAACATCTATGTATTTATTTATAAATATTAATTTATTTTCTTTTAACTTTATTAAAAAAATTATAATTATATTATATTTCAAGATTTTCAAATATTGTAATATTTATTTATTTAAAAGTTTTCTATAATAATAAAATTTTTTTACTTATAATGATATTAATTTTTACTAGTTTATTCGTCAATTCAGATAATTTATAAAATATTTTCTATTTTATTATATAATGAATTAATTTATATTTATATTAATGGAAATTTTAATATATGTTGATTTAATTTTTAAAATAAATAAAAAAATTATTATACTTATTGAATTTAATATTTAATGTTACTCTAATACAAATTTTTAAGTTTCATATTTTAAAATTTTAGAAAAATTTTTTGTATAATTTTATAAAAAAGTAAGACATCATAAATATAGTTAATTTAGTCCTTATTAATATATATAATTGTTTTTTGTATTTGGATATTTTTTAAAATTATTTATTTATAGTATAATTTTCTTATGATTTTACGAGGAGGATGTATGTTTCAAGGATTGCTCATCTATAGACCATTAACATATATTTAATAAACAAAATTAAATAAAATATTAAAACTAATAAAAAAAATTATATAAATAAATATTGGTTAGGAAAATGCCATTGCAAAATCCGTAGCTAAATCACGGATTTTATTAGGTAGAAAAATTTCATCGGTATATTACATATTTTACTAGCTCGAGAAAATCCATCGCTAAATCATAGATTTTATTAGCATGAGAAATTCTGTCACTAAATCTGTCACTATATCCATCGCTAAATAATGGATTCTATTAGCAAGAAAAATACCATTGCTAAATACATCGCTAAATCATAGATTCAATTAGGAAAAGAAATTTCGTCGCTAAATTTGTCGCTAAATCATAGATTTTATTAGTAAGAGAAATTCCGTTGCTAAATAATGGATTTTATTATTAAGCGAAATTCCATCGCTAAATCCGTCACTAAATAATGGATTTTATTAGCAGAAAAAATTCTATCGCTAAATCCGTTGCTAAATGATAAATATTATTAGCAAGGGAAAATTTCTCACTAAATCAGTCGCTAAATAATGGCTTGTATTAGCGAGGGAAAATCCCTCACCAAATCCGTCACTAAATAATGGCTAGTATTAGCGAGAAATATTCCGTCACTAATCCGTCTATAAATTCCCAGCTTTTCTTGAGTGGATTTTACGAAAATTTTCTGTCACTAATCTATCGCTAATTCCATCACTAAAAACCCCACATTCTATCTAATTATCTATCTGTCTATCTATCGATCAATCAATCTATCTATATACCTATCTATTTATCTATCTATCTATATTTTCATATTACTATCTGTCTATTTGTCTATCTAACTTTCTATCTGTCAATCAATCTATCTATCTATCTATCGAAGTATATATCTATCTATTTATCTATCTGTCAATATTTCCATATTACTATCTATCAATCTATCTATTTATCTATTGATCTATCTATCTATCTATCTATATGTTTATCTATGTGTCAATCTATCTAACTATCGTTCTGTCAATCTATCTTTCAATATATCTTTCTATATATCTGTCTATCTATATGTATATCTATCTATCTATCTATCTATCTTTCTATCTTTCTATCTTTTTGCCTATCTATTTGTCTATCTATTTATCTATCTATATATTCTTTCAATATATTTACTAATTTGTCTATTAATCTATGTATCAATCGGGCTATCAAACTATATATCAATCTGTCTATAAATCTAACTTTCAAAAAACATATCAATCTGACTATCTATCTGTCTATTTATCTATTAATCTTTCTATATATTTATCTATATATTTGTATATTAATCTGTCTATCTATCTATCTATTTTTCTATCATTTATCTATAAATCTATGAATCTATCGATCTATCTATCTATCTTTCTATTTATATGTCTAACTATCTTTATACCTATCTTTCTATCTATATATCTATTTATCTATTAGTATCTTTCTATCTATTTATATGTTTATATATCCGAATATTTTTTTATTTATCTATCTATATCTCTATCTATCTGTCAATCTATATCTATCAATCTATTTTTCAATCTATCTATCTAATAATCTATCTATATATCTGTCTATCTATCTGTCTATCTATATTTTTATCAATTTATCTATGTATTTATCTATCTATCTGTCATTTAATCTATCTTACAATCTATTTATCATATATCAATTTGTCTATCAATTGTTTTTTATATCTATATATCAATCAATCTTTTAATCTATCTATTATAATATCTATTAATCTGTCTATCTATATGTCTAGCATTCTATCAATCTTTCTATCTATAAATCTATATATCTATTAATATATCTACATATGTATATATCTATCTATTTATCTGTCTATCTCTCTATCTATTTACCTACTTATCTATATATCTATCTATCTCTCTATCAATCAATCTTTCTATCTATCAATCTATCTCTCTATCTATATGTGTATATATCTATCTATCTATCTATTTGTCTATATATCTATCAATATATCTATTTATCTATCTATCTTTATGTCTAACTATCTATTTATCTTTATATCTATTTATTTATTTATTTATTTAACTATCTATCTATATATCTATCAATTTTTTTACCTATCTCTATCTATCAATCTATATATCTATCTATTTATCTTTCTGTATATCCAAATGTCAATCTATATATATATATATATATATATATATATATATATCTATATATCTATGTGTCAATCTATTTGTCTAACTATATGTCTATCTATTTGTCTATTTATATATCTATCTATCTATTTTTCTATCTATTTGTTTATCTAACTATCTATCTATATATATGTCTATCTATCTTCCTGTATGTTTGTTTATCTATCTCTCTATCTATCTGTATATCTGTCTTTCTATCTATATATCAATCAATCAACATGTCTGTCTATCTATCTATCTATCTTATATTTGTATGTATGTATCTATCTTTCTATAAAAAACTTTGTTTTGAATATATGATTTTTGGGAGGCGCTCGAAGAAGGAACCCTCGGCGATACAGAAGCGATTTCCCGTAAACTTCCATCGTTGCGCAAAATAAGCTCGACTCGAAGCTGAAAATGGAGCCAATTAGTTCCCTCTTCACCAAAAAGTCTTTCTCCTACAATATTGATGAACCAGTGGTCCTGTATCCGAAGCTTATCGTGAAAGAAGGAACCCCGGCGATAATATTTTCATATTAGGAGATGAACAAGCTTGCTGCCCCGTTCAAACACACCCTCGTTGCTAAATTCTCACATGGAAGACCCGATTTTAACGAGATATATGATTTCGTTGCTTCCTTAAAACTGCAAGAAAGGGTGAAGATAGCTAACTACGACGGTAAGCAAACGTTCCTGCAATTCAGAGAAGAGGATGACTTCCTCAGGGTTTGGCCCAGAGGAACATGGAGTATAGTGGGCTATGCAATGCGAGTCTTCAAGTGGACGCCAGAATTTTTACCATTGGAGGAGTCCTCTATCACACCGGTATGGTTTTCATTACCCAAACTCCCCATACATCTGTTTAATAAACAATCTCTCTATTCAATTGCTTGCTGTTTGGGTACTCCTCTCCTACTAGATGAAGCCGCGGCCATGATAACGAGGCCAAGTTTGGCCAGAATATGCGTGGAAATTGACCTCAAGTCTCCCCCTCCGAAGAGGGTGTGGATAGGCACTGACCTTGCCAATGGTTTCTGGCAGGAAATTATTCCAGAGGCCTTGCCTTTTTACTGTCTAACTTGCCTTAAACTAGGGCATGGGCAGGATGAATGCATGTTTGGGAAATGGGGAAAAGGAAATAGGAAGGAAAAAGAAATATGGGTGAAAAGGAGTAGAGGGGAGAACACAAGTGATGAGGTACAAAAAAAGAGTGTAAAACAGGAGATAGTGGAGGGGGATGCCCGATTAATAGGAAGAAAGGAGGTTAATGAAGTAGAGGGGGGGGAGGAGGTGAATGAGAGGCTTAAAGAAGGGGGGGTAGAATATCGTGAAGAGGAAACAGAAATGAGGGAAAAGGGAGGGGAGAGGAGACAGAAGGGAAGGGAGAAAAAGAGAGAGGAAATTAGAAGGTGGCTTGAAGTATAAAAGTGGGTTTTTGTGGTAGAAAAAGGGGGGAAAGAAAACACGTTAAATCCTAGAAAGAAGAAGATGGAATTTAGAGGAAAAGCACATTTAGAAGGGAATAGGAAGCCTTATAATTGGGAGGAGGATGATTTACTTTCGGAAGAAGAGTCGGAGGCGAAAAGTTGGCCTTGCATTAATAATAAAAAAGAGGGAGGTGATCTGAATTATAACCTTTGTTATGAGGATTTAATATCTTCAAAGCAGGAAACGCACAAGGATAGCCTACAAGATAAACAATCAGTGATAGAAAAAATCAAGCAAATGGGAAAAAGCTTAGAAAAGATAAGTGTACTAAAGAAATTTGAAATAGTGTCGTCCAGCTCAAGTAAGTCCATCAGAAATAGGAAAAAATACAAAAATTTGAAGTATGAAAGTAAATGCATTACAAGAGCTCAAGCTAGGGATACGTAGAGATGTTTAATAGCTTGTTTTGGAATATAAGAGGAGTGGCGAATGCTCTAACGATAAATAGAATTAAAAGATTAATTAAAATCCATAATTTAAAAATTATCATTCTAGCTGAACCAATGCTGGATAGTAATCAACTAGAGAAATATAAAGAGAAGATCAGCTTAGATAATGTTTTCTCAAACCGTAACAGTAAGTTATGGGTTATGTGGAGAAAGAACGTAGATTTTGAGATAGTTGCAGAAGATGAACAAATAATCACTTTTAATTTCCAAGAACAGTCTACAACTATTTTCTCAGTAGTTTATGCGAAGAGTACGAAGGAGGGAAGAAAACCCTTATGGGAGGAGATGGGGCTTTTAGCCACAAGGAACTCCCCGTGGATCATCGGAGAAGATTTTAATGCGATTAGAAAAATCAATGAGAAAAAAGGTGGAAGACAGCCGGATAAGTTAGCAATAGCCTAGTTTAATGAGGCGATTGCTAGAGCGAATCTCTTGGAAGTAGACTTCTTAGGATCGAATTACACATGGTGTAATAACTGGAGAAAGAGAAGGGAAATTTGGTCCAAGCTAGACAAAGTTCTGTTTAACTCGCAATGGCTGGATAAATTGGGAGGAATAAAGGTTAAACATTTAAATAGAACCTGCTCAGACCATAGCCCACTTTTGATATCCTTTCAAGAAAGCAAGAGTAGACACAAAGGCTTCGTATTTCAAAATATGTGGGAATTGCATAAGGAATATGATAAGATAGTAAGGGAAACATGGAGGAGTTCCTTCTTGGGGAACCCGTTACAAATCTTAGCAAAAAAAAACTACGTAGTTTAAGATGGACTTAGAACAAATGGAATAAGGAGGTATTCAGTAATTTAACTAAAAAAATTCAGGAAGCTGAACAGGAAGTGACTAGTTTAGAAATAAAATATGAACAAACTTCTAGTCAATAGGATAGAATAAAACTCAATAAAGCTAGAGCAGAATTGAGACTTAGAATGCACATGGAGGAAGTCTTCTGGAAGCAGAGGGCAAAAGTTAGGTGGCTAAAAGACAGAGATAAAAATACAAAATTTTTTAATGCAATGGCAAAAATTAAAATTCAAAAAAGTAAATTAAAAGGGTTGAGGTCAACAAATGGTGATTGGATAGAAAAGGAGGATGAGATAAAAAATATATTACATAATCACTTCAAAAACATCTTATGCGGACAAGGCATGGTTAGAAAAAATAAGTTAATGAGAAACATTGTAAAAAAAGTCTCAGAAAAGGAGAATGACCTTCTAGGTGAACCCCTAAAGGAAGAAGAGCTTAAAGAAGTAGTATTTAGTGCAGACAAAGATAGCACTGTAGGTCTGGATGGCTGGAATAATGGCTTCTTTCAACAAAGTTGGGATATCATTAAAACTAATATACTTGCGGCCTTTGAATGGATCTTTGCAGGTGCTGAAATTCCAAAATCTTGGGCTATTTCCTTCATTGTGCTGATACCTAAGAAAGATAACCCACAGAGGGAGGAGAATTATAGACCAATTAGTTTATGTAATTCTGTCTTTAAAATTTTAACTAAAATATTACTGAATAGAATAAGTAATATTCTTCCTAATACTATATTGCCTGAGCAAGTAGGTTTTGTAAAAAATAGATGGATGATGGAAAATATAAACTTAGCATCAGAAATGATGAGAGAAATAAGAACAAAAGTGAGAGGAGGGAATGTTATTCTGAAATTGGATTTGGCTAAAGCTTTCGATAGAGTAGAATGAGATGTTTTATGTTATCTCATGAGAAGGTTGGGTTTCTCAGAATACTGGATATATTTGATGTTTAGGTGCGTCTCAAGTGTATGGGTAAAACTTTTAGTAAATGGCCAGGTAAGTGGTGAATTTAAACCAACAAGAGGACTCAGGCAGGGAGACCCTCTCTCCCCTACTTTATTCAATATATACTTATAACTATTTATAGTTACCTTAAAAGAGGAAATGAGAAGGGGCAAAATTGTTGCTTTCAAGCAGCCCAGGCATACTCCTCCTGTGAATTGTCTGGCATATGCGGATGATATTATCATCTTCACAAATGCCAGTAGTAAATCTTTGAAAAATATGATGTTTCTTTTGCAGTCTTTGGAGGAAGAAACAGGACAAACATTGAATACGAATAAATGTCAATTCCTCACATCCAAAAACACATCAGAAATTACCTCGCAAAGGATTAGCAGAATCACAGGTTTCATGCAATCAAAGGGTGCTCTTATATACCTAGGATGCCCTATTTATGAAGGAAGGGTGAAGGAGGAATACTTATCATTCTTAGTGGATAAGATTAGAAATAAAATCACGAGTTGGAAGGTGAATCTGTTAAGTATGGCAGGAAGGATTACACTTATAACACATGTACTCCAGTGTTCCCTAACGCACGTTTTTATGTCGACGCAGCCACCAAAATGCATAGTTAAAAAAATAGAAAGAGAAATGGAAAATTTCTTATGGGGGGAAAAAAGAAGGAAAGACAAGCTTCACTAGAAAAAATGGCAAGATTTATGTTACCCAAAGGAAGAAGCCGGATTAGGTTTCTCTACACTAGCAGATATATCTAAAGCTTGTGCGTGCAAGAACTAGTGGAGAGTAAAAGAAAATGGGAGTCTATGGGCTACATATATAAAAGCTAGATACGGGCTTGGAGATAAGCCGATTAACTCTAGAAAGGCGTCAAAAGTTGGAAATTAATGAATAAACAGAAAAATATAGTAGAAAATCATGTGATTCTGACAAGTAGAGGATGGAAATGGAAGCTCAATGCTCAAGGTACTTTTACATTAAAGAGCGCAAAAAATTTAGTAAGAAGAAAAAGGCAGTCGCAGGATATCTATGAAAGATTATGGGTAAAAGAGATCCCACAGAAAATTAATATATTTGTGTGGAAACTCCATGCAAAAGTCATACCGGTAGATGAGAATATACAAAGAAAGGGTATAAAGCTAACTTCTAGATGTAAATGTTGCAGAAAGGAGATAGAAAGTATTGAGCACTTATTTTCTATAGGTACTATAGCTATTAAATTATAGAGAAAGTTAGAAACATAAGCAGAAATTAAAACAGAAGCAGGAAATCTATTTGATAGATTAGAAAGTTTGGTTCAAAAGTGCTCCGAGAATAAAATTCTCAAATGGCTAAGACAATATATTCCCCATATTACGATATGGTGCATATGAAAAGCCAGAAATAAAAGTCATTTTGAGAATATCCCGATGAGCTATGAGAACATCCTAGAAAAGATTAAAAAAAGAAAGCGCATTCATAACAGCATGCTACCCGATAAAAATAAAAAATAAGGACATTGATGGAAAAAAGGGTAGGGGCCTTTCCACAAGCCTCATAAAACTACCAGCTATTAAAATTATTAAGTGGAGAAAGTCTCTAAAAGTCTATCTTATCTTAAATACAGATGGAAGTTTTAAAAGAGACATGGGAGTGGCAGGAGGTGAAGGAGTAATAAGAAATGAGGAAGGTAGAGTAATTAAGGCATTTACTATGAGAGGAACAGCCTCTTCAGTTTTGCACTCAGAAACAACGACTCTATATAAGGGTCTTCAAATTTGCAAAGAAAATGGATTCAGCAAAATTCAAATTCAAGTAGACTCGAGTCTTTTAGTAGATCTAGTGAAAGACAAAATAGAGCTATGGAGGTTAGACGAAGATATTAATAAGATAAAAGAATTAGTAATTGAGCTAAAAGGGGAAATTATTCACATATTTAGGGAAGCCAATGCGCTTGCAGACAAATTAGTAGAGGAATATTTGAGGAAAGGTTTTCAGGAATTTAATGAGAATAACATTCCAGATAAGTACAAAGGATTGATAAGACTTGACAAAATAGGATTTCCTTATATTAGAGTTCAAAATTAAAAGAATAAAACATAATTTTAAGAAAACTTATTGGATTTCTTGCTTTGGGATGTGTCTTTGTTTTGTGCCTTTTGTTTCTCTTTAAAGACAATTGTAGGCGGTAGCAAGTCTTATCAGAAGATCTCCCTAGTCCTGATAGGGGAAAAGAGCCTGCCTGAAGAATGAGAAACATTCATAAAAAAAAGAGAGGCATTGGGCAGGATGTCAGCTGGCTGTGAAGGCCTTCTGAAAGAAGCTCCAATAGGGAAGCAAATGTAAGTTGGTAAGGGTATAGTAGTGATAATATAATTTATATGGTATTGGTTGTATTGGGTTTTTTTGCAGGAAAAGCTTTCAAGTACCAAAAGGGGGCTTTAGTACTAAGGACAATTGTTTTATATTCTTTAAATATCGCTTGTAATTTGTTGAATTTGATATCTAATGAGTTAGAAAATAGAGTCTGTAACTTGATTATGGTAAAGGTGGCAGAAGTCTGTATAGGGTAGTAGACGCGCCTGTATGAGTCTGTAAAGGTAGTTCACACACAGCAAAGCCAACTGAAGGGACACGGAGTCAAGCTTCAACAGGTTCACAGAGGTAAGAGAACAATAGCTATAATTATGCATGATATTGCCGATTTTGGGGTGTTAATGATGCAGGAGGAGACTGAATATACACCTCCAAGCAATAAGGTATTAACGGGGTAGCGAAAAGGGTCTGTTGAATGAAGAGATTATGGCATCAATGGGGCAGCTGAAGGAGACCTGTCAAGTAGGGGGGCTCAGGTAAGGCATCAACGGGGCAGCGAAATAGCCCAGAAAAGATTCAAACACAAAGTTATCAAATTAATTGCAGTACCGAGAAGTGTTATTGAAAAAGCATAGTTACCCCTATTCAAAGAGCCAAACAAAGTTATGAAAGGCAGGAAAATATTACAAACACAACTTGAACAAAATAGTCCAGAAAATTGCATCAAAATTAGTATACATACTTCATAATGCATACTTAAATAAAGAGAGTTAAAAGCATGATTTCATAGAGCTAGGTTTTTATTTCTTTTCTGAGAATGAGTGTGAAAGGGAAAAAGGGTAGTATTAGTTTGTACAAATGGTATTCCTCCGCCAAAAGAGAGGGCATAATAATAAAAAAACCTTTAAAAAATGTATCTATCTTTATGTGTTTGTCTGTCTATATATCTATATATCATTATGTTTATCATTATGTCTATCAAATAGTCTATCAATCTCTCTATCAATTTGTCGATCAATCTATCAATAAATTTGCATATCAATCTATATATAATCTATCTATCTATTTATTTGTCTATCTATCTATTTATATATCTGTCTATCTATCTATCTATATGTCTGTCTATCTTTATATATATATATATATATATATATATCTATATTTATATTTATTTGTCTATCTATCTATCTAATAATTTATCTATCTATCTATCTGTCTATATATATGGCTATTTATCTTTCTATCTATATACCTTTCTAAATGTCTATCTATCTATCTATCTATCTTTATAGCTATCTATTTATCTATCAATCTATCTATCAATTAATCTTCTATCTATCTATCTATAATATATCTATCTATCTATTTGTTTATCTATCTATCTATCTATATTTTTATCCATATATTTATCTGGTTATCAATCAATCAATATATCTATATTTATATCTATCTATCTATCTATATAGCTCTCTACCTATCTATCTATCTATCTATTTATCTTTCTAATTATTTATTTATATATCTCTCTATCTGTCTTTCTATATATCTATCTGCCTCTCTATCAATCTATCAGTATATTAGTTTATCAGTCTATTAGTCTATCTATCAATCTGACTATCAATCTATCTATCTATCTATTTGTATATCTATGTATCTATCTATAAGTTTATCTATATATTTGTCTATTTGTTTATCCTTCTATCTTTCTATTTTATGTCAAAATGTTTATATGTTAATCTATATATCTATGTAACTATCTAACTATTATATTTATCATTTAATTTATATATCTTCTTTCTATTTTTCTATCTCTCAAACTATCTAACTATCTTTCTATTTTTGGCCTATTTGTCAATCTTTCTATATATATATATATCTATCTATCACTCATTCAATATATTTACCTTTATATTTGTCAGTTTATCTAAATGTCTATCTAACAAATAGGAAATCAAGTTATTATCAACAATTTGTATTGGAGGTTTAAGTTGTGCATTATGATTCACCATTGGGCGAAGTTACTATTGATAATAATAATGAATTTAATAAATAGTAAAAATTTTGCAGACAATATCAGCATGTTAAAAGAGGTGTTCTCAATTCTCATACATAGTATTTTGCAAGAATTGTCTAGAAGAATTTATATTTTGTAGATTGTAATGACTACATTTGAAGGAAAAATGAAAATAAAAAAAAATCTATAGAATGAAATTTGGATTCTTGAAATATAGATGGAGGATTATATATACTAGAAAATCTATATCAACCCCTTCTGAGGAAGATGATAGAATCTAAGAAGAAAGAAGAGCACATGCTAGCACTTGAATTCATCTGAAATATGATATCTTACAAACTTACTTTCAGTATAAAAAATGATAATAGCATAGTAAGGCTTATGATGGCTCTTGCTAGTATATACGAAAAACTAATTGATGCTAAAAAAGTGCACATGATGAGGTGTTTTTTCAATCTGAAGTTGACAGAAAGCACATCAATGACCCAACAACTCAATAAAGTCAACACAATCACAACCCAATTAAGTTTGTTTGGTATTGAAGTCAATGATGAAATATGTGCATTGATACTATTATGTTCTTTATCAAAAATTATCATATTACAATTATAGTTGCTCATAGTTCATCAAGAACTAATAAATTGAAATTTGATGATGTTCAAGATCTAATTCTCAGCAAGGAGATTCAACAGAGATAGACAAGTGAAACATCAACCTCTTTAGAATTATATACAAAGTTAATTGAAAGAAATTCAACCAAGAAAAAATGTTAAAGCAAACCAAAAACAAGAGGTCTAAACCTAAGAATCATTGTAATTATAATAGCTCAAGGACCATTAAGTATTGAAATTATAGAGAGACAAGACACTACAAAAATCAATGCAAGTGTTAGTTATGTTATAGCATGGTAAAATGTATCACAAGTATATGAGTTTAACAAGTAATAAAGTGAACTCTATGAATCTCGATTATCATTTCATAGATATTGATTATTTGGATTAATTATCAAAGTTTCTTCATTATCTAAGCTTACAATAAGTAAATAGTTTCTAATGTTTACTCAAGTAAACAATTCTATGGTTAGCTTACAATTAGTAAACAGTATCAAGTCCATTGGTATACAATTTATGAGTTAATGGCTATAGAGGTGATAAAATATGTGAGAGCTACTCATCCATATAGGTGGAACTTCTCAAACCCATCAAAAAGTCATCGGCATCAATTCATGTAGGAAATAATGTATGTTAGATGAGTTGGATATTTTATATATTTTAATTCAATATGAATCATATTGATAGTCAATGCTAGGGTATTTATAATGTAGCCTATGTGGCATTTAATTAAACATAGTAATTAAAATATAGTCAAATATATACATTTATTTAAATGTCGTGTAAATTAGTATCAGTATTCATAAAGCCTATTACATTTTTATTTAAACTAATAGAAAACTGATCAATAAATATTTACAGATATTATTTGACATTAACAGATATTAAGGTGACTATACTTTAAATTTATAGATATTAAATACACTCTTACATTTTTATAAGAATGTCTGGTTTTCCCTGTACATAAAGTCATGTATAAAATATAGTTTACATATATTAATTTAATTATACTTATTGGGTAGGCAAGGCATTATGGAATAATAGTTATTTTCATAATGCAAATTTATTAGATGTGTATTTCAGAATGATGACTTACAAATTTCAAATATACATTATTAAAATCCTATCATAAAGTAAATATATATTTATCTGTGTAAAATATGTATATAATGTTATATGTATAATACTAATTATATTTGAAATACACTACATGTATATTGAATGTATCATATATAAAATTATGATATATATATATTGTTATGATTATATATAGTTATGTTTATGTAAGGTATTTTTATAGTTATAAATATAATAAAATACACTAGTATATTTATGTGTTATATACACACTGCCCAACACAAAACACCCATTTTGTGTTATATACGATTTAGTTTATATAAGCAATCCAATTATAATTAAATTAACAGAATATTTATTAAAAAAAAGTATAATTAAATTAACAGAATATGTTTTAAAAAAAGTATAATTAAATTAAGTTTATATTAGCATACCTACTACCCAACACAACAAAAATGCATTAGGTATGTATCACAATAAGTATTATTAAATTAATGTATACGATTAAAGAAGAAGAATTTTAGAAAAAATATTAACAGAATCAATACGCATTAAGATAATCGTTGAATAATTAGGGTAGAAAACGTACCTCAAATCAATAACAAATTATCGCTTAATTCGAATATGTTTATGTTGCATCGGTGTCAAGAAAAGAATGGAGGACTGTGGAATAATTGTGTCGCTTATTCTTCGAAAATGTTGTGAGAAAGATGGAGGACTTAGTCTCGACAAAATAAACATTGAATAATAAAATTATATATATTTCCAAAATATTTATATTTTTAATTATAAAAATATTAAATAAATAATATAATATATATATATATATATATATATAATAAAAAAAGACTCATTTATTTTCTTTACTATCAAAATTTTTTCAACTAAATTAATGTGTGTGTAGAAAGGTACAAATAAAAAATATACACCTTACAATTTTTTTATAATATTAATTAAACAATAAATATATAAACAATTTAAAAAATATATATGTTCAGCCTTATAAAAAAATATCAGATAGCTATAAAATTAACAAACTTGATATAATAAGACATACATGAAAAGATGATTTGTCTTCTATCCACTCTCCTACGAGTTATAAAATACTTTTAATATTAAAAAATATATAAAAATTTATATTTTATGGTTATAAATTTTTAAGAATTCATCATATTAATTTTTATGAAAATAATATGCAATAATTTTAAATAGATAAAATTTCATATTATTTGATATCATTTATAATTTTTAAAATTCAAAAAATTACTTAAAGTGATAAGATAATTAAAAAAAGTTATATTAATTATTTTAATAAAGACTGAATATTATAAGTTAATAGAAAAAATATTACTCAATTATTTAATTCTTATAAATTTTAGTAGGGGCAAACATATATGTATTTATTTTTAAATATTAATTTATTTTTTTTAACTTTAATGAAAAACATTTATATTTTTTTTATATTTCAAAATTTTCAAATTTTGTATTAATTATATTTTGTAAAAGTTTCCTATATACTATAGTATATATGTACGTATATACTGTAGTATTATATGTACATATATATAATCACATACCCTCAAATGACACAAAACTACAACAAATTAGTATTATCCCATTTATACTTCACAAAGGTGGGACAAAACTTCACTATCAACATAAATAAGAAATACGAAGATTATTTAAATTTTGGAAAATATCTCTAAAAAATCGTAGAGAAAAACCTGGAAGATGAGCCACGTGCCAGGCTTGGGGCATCAAAGTTCACATCTTGCCTCCCCATAACCAGAACTCTCTATCAGTCCCAAGGCTTATAAGGGGGTTGCTCTACACCGCCATGCCTGAGTTGACAAGCTAACAAAAGAACTAGCAGATGAAATTGAGACTGATCATTTGTAGCAGTAACCATGAAAATATAAATAGGAATCTTAAACATAGAAAAATGAGCACTCCACCATGCTAATGTGCAACACAAAATGATGAATAAATTATTAGAATAATAATTTTAAATAACTATAATCTAAGAAATCTTTGTCTTGCATATTTAAAACAATGGCATAACAAAAATTTATTACATCTTATTCATCAATGTATCTATTGATAATGCATAAAGTATAATCTATCTGTGCATTAACGTTGCTTTCTCATCCTCAGCTCCCCCGATCACCATCTTTCAGGTGCTACAAAGCTATCCGAGTCACGGTGCATCATGTTTAGTAAAGAAAATACCTCACTTATACAATCTTCATATGGAGAACAATGAGGTGCCATATTAGTATGAAATTTAAATAAGTGAATTAAATCAAAAAAAACAAATAAAAAAAGTTATGGTTTGATAAATATATAATACTATAGTATATATGTTCATATATACTGTTGTGTATATTATCATATATTACTATAATATTATATGTACATATAAACTGCGTACGTATATACTCAGTATATATGTACATATAATGCTATAGTATTATATGTACAAATATTGCAGTAATATATGTGTGTGTATACATACGTATATACAGCATTTGCTGCTATTGTTGCTGCCGCCATCGCAGCTACTTCTACTGCTCCTGCTGCTACTGCTACCGCTGCCCCTACTATTAATGCCATTGCTATTGTTGTTGGTTCCACTGCTGCTCCTATTGGCACAACTATTGCTGCTCCTGCTATTGTTGTTGCTGCTGCTACCGGTATGGCTACTGCTACCCTAGCAGCTGCTGCCACTGCCACAGCAGCTACTGCCGCCAGCTACCACTGATAATAAAAGTGGGAATGGTGATGATGCTTGACTGATGAACTTTTCTACCAACCCCTCATTTTGAGATTGAGCGAGTTTTTGACGTGACTGCTAGCTACTTCTCCCTAAACAAGACCCGATATTCCTTTTGGCACTCACGGCCTATAAAAATCAGGTAACGATACATTTTTCCTTCCAATTGAATATAGTTTTGTGAGATATAAAAACATAAACGAGACTACACGAGCATCATTATCATCATCCTAATACATAGTACAATTATAACCAATCATTGCAGTGCCTACAACAAGAAAACTTATTTCCTCATACATACGCTTTGTACCATGTGATAATTACATATCTACACAATTACTAAAAGATTTAAGACCAACCTATGGCTGCCTGGCTAGCCTAGCTAAGAAATATCTTCATGCCACAGCTTGGGAAAGGTCTAATATTCATGACTTTTATGACCTACATCGGTAAGTAATGAATGATGATGACTAGACCAGCCTGAGCAATTATATATTCAAATGTGTGTGTGTGTGTGTGTGTGTGTGTGAATGGACGTGTATGTATGACAATATATACATGTCTACAAATAAATATATGCACCCACTTATGTACATACTCAATATATACCTACATATATACTCGGTATATACTTATGTATATACCGAGTATATTCATACTTATATACTCGGTATTTGTACATATACAGTGCATGTCATGCACCACATGTCTAAAAATAAAGATCAGCAAACCACAAGAGATAGAACATGAGGCCCAGTATTGCACTGCCAGAACATCCAACTTTGCATGGTAAGTAGAAACCTAGTATAATTAACAAATTGCATTGGCTTCAGACTTTACGAAAACTAATTGACAAATAGAAAATAAAAAAAGTCGCCCGGTGAAAATCAGAACAATACATGCCCAGAAAACCAAAATTTTTATCTTCCAAAACAAAACAAAAAAACAACACATGCCAAAACAAAATAATACAATCTCCAATGATCTTGATGCTAATTCAATCACAACATGCTTTCTATCTTATAAATCTAACATGCTCTCAAAGATAAATTTTCATCATGTATTTCTTCTTCTGTGTGGCTTTATACTTGTTCTCTTTTATAGGTTTGGTTGCATTTGGAATGAGGTACCTAAATGCATGTATTTATATCATTGAACATGATATGAAAGCGGGAGAAATAAAAGTGATAATGCCGCTAGCACCACCATCATTTCAGCTAACATGTTGAAGATTGCCCCAAGACACATGATGTTTTTTTAAAGAACAAAAGTAAAAGTGTTTGGAGCATGCCATCAATATAAGCACTACACTACATAGACTATATACGAGAAAAAAAATAATACATAAATTAAAATTGTGCAATAAATATAATGAATATTTTATATATTCATCACCTCAAACTTCAAAGAAAAAAGAAATTAAGATAGTCCAGATAATTCTCATTAAAATCTTTGCCAACAATTGTGATGAGAATGGCTATTGCCTGGCCTGGCACGTGGCGAACATAGAATAGCCTAGGTTTGAACCAGGAAAGCTTAGGCATGCCCTCGTCAGGGCCTATCCATGGTACCTTGTCCACTTCACAAGGGCACAGGCTCTGGACCCGGTGCTCCTATGGGCCATGTCCCCTGGACAGTGTGTGCAGGCAGCAAGTGCAGAGCATGATGGCAGCATTATATCAAATTACTATACATAACATAGATGTGTTAATTGTTATGTGTATCTATATATACACATAATATAATTATTGTGTATTACACTATACTAAATATATACATAATGTATATAGAATGTACATACAATGTGTATATACACTCATATTGAATATATACATATACACATTGTATATAGAGAAAGATTATTCTGTAGATACATGCATACATAATGTAAATACAATATATATACATACATACCTAGTATATAAAAAATTTAAATTATGAATTAAAAAAAATATTTTAAAAATTATTTAATTTAAAATTATAATTAATACTTATTAAAATAAAATATGGTGACATTATCTTTCAAAATAGAACTAAAACATGAAAAATATTACAAATCATTAAGTCATAAAATGATAAAAATTATAAAATCTTTTTCAATCTAACTATTATGATTTGTACAACTTTAAATTTTATCATATACATCATCATATGTATTTTGTTATAATGTATGAATTTGATTTTGAAGGCTCATCTATGTATTATCTTAATCTTTCTATCATAACAAATTTTCAATAATATTGATTGTACTTTTATTTTCCTATCTAAAATAATATTCACAATCATAAATACGATAGACTTTAATATACAATAAACAAAGTAAAGATAAGAAAATCACGAGACATTTTAGATATCACGAAAAAAATTTTATATAATTTTTACAAAGTCAATGCATCTAGATTCTTTATATCCTCTAAAAAAGTAGAACAATAATTGATGTCTAATTATTTTAACAAGTGATTCTTATAGCTCTAATTTATCACTTAGTTCTTCTTATTTGAATTATCTCTTTATTCATATCTAGAACAATAAAGATGATAACAAGTTATTGATTTATAAAATATGAATATATGAATATATTCATATCTTAAGATAAAAATGACTTAAGTTTATATATTCCACGAATCAAATAACATTAATACATTATTGTACATCCTGCCATATTCAATGTTATTTGATATCTTTTTAAAATGTATATTTAATGAAATCTCATGATTATTTTTTTTGTATTTAATCTATTTAGTTTTAATGATATTATGAAATTTTTTAATAATATATGATGTGCTTTCAATGAGCAATATTCAATGATTCTCTTGGTATTAATTGAGAATGATAGAATATGTTTGGTAGCATTTAATGACAATTCCTTGTTATTCAATTACATTCAAATTTTATAAATGATATGACTTTTTATTATTGCATATGAATTTTTTTTGAACAATTTTAATCATTTTCAATAAGTACGTAAGATATGTTAACATATTTTTTATAGTTCATGAATAAATTTTATGTGTTTATCTTACAAAAATAAAACATACATCAAATAATTTGAAATAGAAAATTCATAAGAAATAATGAAAAAAAAATAAACAATAAAATACATACTAATAAAACTTAAGATTTGGATGATTAAAAAAATGAAAAAAAAACTTTTTATAAATGAGCAAGAGGGTCTCTCAAATGAAAGAACAAGCAAGATAAATCTTCACCCACCCATAGTTGACTTTTCCCCACATATCAATGATCTTCAATTTTATTTGTTGGATTTTTATACAAATTGATAATTTTCAATAATATTCAATAATATCAAACATTTGTTTAATGATATATGAGTTTTAATGATATATGATTTATTTTGATATATTTTAACATTTGTTTTATGACACTTGAATTTGTTTATTATAATTCCAAAACAATTCATTGATATTTGACATCATAAAATCAATCATACTTCATCAAAATAGAAATATAGATATTTTTATATATGTCCGCAAATTATTGTTCATATTGAATATGAGAAAAAACTCTTGTTACACTTGCTAGTAAAAAGTTAAACAACATACACTTTTAATGATTTAAATATGTTATATAAAACTAAAATATGAACATGTTATAGAATTTTTAAAAAATAAAAAAATATTCATAAATATTTAAAGTCATAAAAAGTTGACCTAAACTAATTTTAAAATAAATCACCAATATATAAAAAATATAAAAAAAAATATATAAAAGGATAAAAAATCATGAATATTTATCACATTTCAAATAAAATAGTTAAAAAAGTCGGATTTTCATGACATTTTATGGAAAACTTTTAGTGTCGATCAAAAAATATTATAACAAATGTCAAGTAATTATCATTGAAAATATATCAAATAGTATTATCTCTCCATCAAATGTTTTGGATAATGTTCAAGATTCCTTCAATCACCACTTACATTTCAAAAAATCATCATAAAACTAAATTAATATACAATATATATATATATATATATATATCTTTGAAAATGTAATGCATACACACACACACACACACACACACACACAACATCATATATATATATGCATATGCATATATGTATGCAAATCTATAAATATATATAGATATATTGATGTTGTTATATATGATGTATAAATTTATATGTGGATGTTATGAATGATATACATGTACATATAAATTTACATATATGTGATAAAGGCGATCTTAGATTATGATTGAAAGAAAAAATAATTACTTGCTTGTTTAATTTATAGTATTGCATATATTTTTATGCACTAAGAAGGCAACACCAGAATGAGCATTAAACTTATATTGAAAGTCATTAAATAAAAGGTATTGTAAACTTTCATGAAAATATCAACAATTTGTTTAGAGGAAAGATGACAGAGTTAAAGATGCTAAACATGACATTTTCATGAATAAAATGGTATTCAATTTCAATGTATTTGATGCAAGCATGAAACATATGATTATGTAATAAGTGAATAACATTTTGATTGTCACAAAGGGGGAGAGGTTGATGTTCAGGTTGAATGCCAATGTCATGGAGAAGATATTGGAGTCACATGAGATCAACAATAGTAGTGACCATGGCGCAATATTATGTTTATACACTAGAGTGGGAAATAAAATGTTACTTCTTGGAACCAAAATTGATGTATTTTCATGAATAAAATGATAGTTAATTTCAATTAGTTTGATGCAAGCATGAAAAATATTATTATGTAATAAGTGTGAATAACATTTTGATTGTCATAAAGAAGGAGAGGGTGACGTTCGGGTTGAATGCCAATGTCATGGAGAAGATATTGGGGTCACATGAGATTAGTAACATTAGTGACCTTGGTGTGATATTATACTTTTGCACCAGAATGGGAGATAGTAGGTTACTTATTTGAAGCAAAATTAATGTATTTTGATTCAAGAAAGATGCAAAAACTAAGTAATTTGTTGAGTTAAAAGGATGAATTACCTAATCTATATTACAAAAGGCATTAAAAGTAAGTGAAATTTATTATAAATATCTCAAACCACATGTGAGGGTTTCCTTGATGCAACTAAGTATGTGTTTGACTACATGAAAGTCCATGGTTGGATTTTAGAAGTGTTGACTGACTAAGCTTACAGCATACCTATGATTAAGGCGAGTTTAGGTGAGACATTGAAGGGACCCACAAAATCATTGGTAAGTTATAGGATTAGTGAGATGCTCATCATCTGGAAGAGGAGTAGGTTTCTGGGCAATGGGGGAATTTATTTTTGTAGCATCAAGCATGTTTGTTTTAACTAACAGGTCATGTGCATATTTAGTTTGAGTAAACAAATGGGCATAGAAAAATTTTTAACCTCTATCCCCAAAAAATAATTGAGATTGCATAAATACTTTAAAGAGAAATCATCATTCAGTCAAGTAATGAGTTAATGTATAAAAAAGATATTATTTCCAATAAGAATTATGTCATCAAGATAAACAAGAAAGAGGACAAGATTATTAAGTGTGATGAATGAATAAAGAGTTATCAACTTGACTAAATATAAAACTAAAAAAAAGATTTTCGACAAAAGATTAGCAACCCAAGCACAAGGGGCTTGTTTAAGACCATATATAGACTTTTGTAGAAGACAAACACAATGCAGGCAGATTGTTCTCACAAAACTAGGATATTATTTCATTAAAAACTTCTCAAATAGATAACCAATTAGGAAGAGATTCTTGACAATAGAGAGGATGAGATGACTAGTGGTAGCCTTGACAAAGGCCAAATGTTTCACCAAAATCAAGTCTAGGAATTTGGTAAAATCTCTTAGCAACTAAACATGCTTTAAAGCAGTCAATCATATCATATTCTTTGAATTTGGTGCAATTACCCATTTGTTGCCAATAACTTTAAAGACAAGTGTTATTAGCATGAATAGTAGCAAGTTCTTCTTGCATGGAAGCAATGCCAATGGAGAACATTGAGAGTATTTTTTTAGTGTATTAGGATCATTGCTAACAATAAAGACAATTCTTGAAAACTATTCATCCAGATTAGAAAAACATGTAATGGAAAGACTATAAAAGAAAGATAATAAATATCATTAAAGATATTTATTAAAGACTATGTGTTGAGAAATGTAAATCCAATTTGATGGTAGATTAAGACAATTATAACATTTGTGTAAAAAATTATATCCTAAGAAAGAACAAGATACAACATTTTTTGAAGATTTGTGCATGTTAGAGGTTTTTAAATAAATAAAGAAGTGTGTACCAAAAACACATAAGATATAGTAACTTGGATGATAGCTAAATAATTTAAAATATGGATAATTATTAACAATAAAAGATATGTGTAGTATATTAATAAGATAAGACATAAGTAGCAATTAAAAAGGTACAACCAGATTTTAAAGGGACATTAGCATGGAAAACAAGAGTCAAACGTATTTCTACAATATGTCTATGTTTTATCTCAGCTAATCATCTAATTCATTTTGTTCATGGGTATGTAAATATGATATTTATTTTATCCCATATTGAAGCAAATGAATTGAAAAATTACTTGAAGAAAACTCATCTCTTACATCATATTACAATGTTTTTATCAAAAATTTTTTCAACTAACATTTGAAATTTTTGAAAACATGGGTAAAATTTATATTTGTATCTTAAAGGATATACACATATGTATCAGATAAAATAATTCAATAAAAATAACATTATATTAAAATTTATGTGTAGAAATAAGAATATTGGGCTAATTATATCACTATGAATTTTTTCAAGATGAAAACTCAAAGTAGTTTTTGATTTATTAAATAAACCTTTGCGATAGTTTCCAAGTTGATAATTAGTGCAAGGAGTATCCTTAACTATCCAATTGGAAATAGTAATAACTTTTTTATTTTCTAAATTTTTTAAAAAGGCATAATTAGGATGCACTAAACAAGCATACCAAATTTTTGAGTATACTACTTGAGATTTTGTAATAATATAATTTCTATTTTTACATGTTAAAGGATAAAAAAATTATTATTTATGATAATTTGTCATTATCTACTGTATAGAGTCATTGATAACAAAAACTGAAAAAGTTAAATTCAAATAACAATCATTGTCATGAATAAGTTGACTAACAGCTAATAAATTTTTTTTATCTCAAGAACTGCTAAAACATCTTTAAAATTTAAATTATCAAGATGAATGTTAAGAGATGCATTACCAATATAGTAAGTAATTAGTAATTCTTCTCTATCTCCAACAAGAATGTGATCATTACCAAAATAAGGTTTCAAAGTTTTTAATTTAATTCATTTATGAGGGTACTCAGCTTTGTGAATAACTGAATTTTAACTCAATTTTTCTAGGGAATCCATCTAGGTGAAGATGACATGCTAAGGGGTGTGAATTTTAAATTATCATAACTTAGATTATCTAGAACTTTTTGAGTTATGTGGAAATAAGTATAAGTAATAATTTGTAATAATTCTTCCTATCCTCCACCTATTTTTTTACAAATCATTCTTTTAGCATATCTAATGCTCCTAATAGATTGAATAATCTAATCTCATATAATAATGACATTCTAAAATGAGATATCATCTCGAGAAAATATATTCAAAATATCAAATGAGGCAAGATCGTAATGATGGATTCAATGGATCTATAATGAATTCTATTTATTATTGATACACAATAGTTTCTTAATGAAAAGAAATATTATTCTTTGGGTTGATCAAAAGAAGACCCAACCCACTGTAGGAAATAGGTTTAAAACCCATGCTCCATGAGACCTTGTGCCTATATATATCTCTCTCTATGGTTGGGGAGCTCTATAAAGATCTTCTACACAAGTTATCAATGGAAATGACAATAGCCTGAGGGATGAGGAAGAGTAAAAACTAGTATCCTCAATTCCTTGGATGATATAATTCAACAACTCTATCCTCTTTGTGACAGACAATATTTTTTCAGCCCACAGTTGTATTATAGAAGAGATCTCATAGACTTGAGAAGAATTGTGAAGTGATCAATCTACTTGATGATTATGGAACTCCCATAAATATAAAAGGAAGTTTGATGTGTGAGAAATCAGAATTATTAATGATCAATTCGTGGTGCTCAAGTTTTATCCCTACAAAGAAGAAGTTTGTTTTGGAGGAATTACCATGTAGTCCTGATGGTTCAGAAAATAATTGGACACTATCTCATAAAGAATGAATAGAAGATCATTCTCTTTTTGAAAAAAAAAAGATAAAGATCATCTACATACATAAGATGAGAAATTTATTGTTTAGTATATCATGTTTGGAAGAATAATATAGTATTTAGTGGTATAATTATATTGTTTTGATACTTATTCCATAGCAATAATAAAGATATGGAGAAATAGTGGATCATCATAAGTTAGACCTTTTTTTTCCTTGAAAATACTCATGCATATGCTCATTTATCATTAGGGACTAGTTGGTGGTTGAAATACACAGATAAAAAATATTGATGATCTTGTTCGTGAAGCCTAGTGCATGTAACATCTCAGTTATGAATATTTAATTTACCATGTAAAAGATTTTTTGCAGGTCTATCTTGATAAACCACCAAGGAGATATACCCTTCCTTGTATATCTCCTAATGTTGAGCAAGAAGAAATTTATTCATTATTAACCTTACTTTGTATACCAAATTTGGGTAAATAAAATCATTAACTATAGACTTGATTTATGAAATTATTAGTTTAAATATGATCTTGTTAATGACATTACAACAAGAAATCAATCTATAATCTTTAATAGTAGATGCATGAAAAGATTTAAGAATTAAAACAATACATGCTTGATTGATATGTTCCAAGATTTTTCCATTAAGAATAAATGCTTATCATGCATTAGTAACATCTTGTCTAATATAATTCCTTTTGTATTTACAAAATTAAAAGGAAATCCCATCAGACCCTAGGGATTTTTAATCCCCAGTATTAAAAAGGGTAATTTCTATTTTTTCATTGAAAAATGATAAAGACAATTTCATATACACTCAAGGGTCAAGATCATTCCAAACTTGACTACTTACAGCTAGACAAGTGGGGAATTGTATGTAGTCCCAAAAATATTTTGAATATTATTTGTGAATTTTAATATCACTCCTCGTAAAGAGCTAGTAGGGTCCCCATTTCCATTGATGATAGAGACAATATAATTATTTTGCAACCTTGAGTTAATCATGGCATGAAATGTAACACCCAAAAAAATGATTTGGGCAAATGAATAAGATAAATATTGGGTTAAACCAAACTTGGGGTTTTCTAATAAATTAAGAAATGATTAAATGATAATTGATAAATATTAAATGATATATGATTATATGGATAAATGTCAAGTGCAAATGAATATGTAAATATATAATTGAATATTATATGTTAAATAAGAAATTGACCAAATCCGAAAAATTAACTAATAGAAAAAGTGCAAAATATAAATTTGGTAAATGAGACCCTAAGTGTCATATATGAATAAATTTATATGTCTAAGTATGATTATGAGAAACTTAAAATGGAAATAAAATAAATTTGGGTTATATTATATTCATATATTCTCATAATATATGAATATATTATGAGAAACTTGTTATCATCTAGACATATATAAGGTATAGAATATATATGTCTAAAAAGTAAAATTAACTCATATTCAACAAACCAACCTATCACTTACCTCTAACTTATTTGAATTAAAAAGTTATCATCTTCAGATACTTCATAATCATAATTTCATTATAAAAATACTTATTTTCTTATATTCAAATAAATTTTTTAATTAATCATAAATTTTACTTTTTTATTTTTATAGCTAATTAATCTCTTATCTAAATGTAAAAAGTTTTTATAGTTATATATATATAGTAAGATACAATTATTTATAGTTTAATATTATTATACATTTAGTATATATAATTATAAATAATTATATATAATTAAACATATCATTATATATAGATATATTCATACAAGTAGTTATATGTAGTTGAACAAAAATATATACAACGTTATAAAAAAATATATAGATTTACATATATGTATACATATATTTATACATACTTACAAATATAGTAATATATAATTATATAGAGTTTTATATAGTTATACAAATATTTATATATAGGTATACATATATAGTTTAGTAGAAGATATAATAGATGAAGAGTTTTAGAATACTACAAACCTTGCAAATTATTGATTTAATGCAAACCATGCAAAATTTTGCTTCATTAAAAACACTATCTATTGATTTTGAAAACTTTAATGTCATAAATATATAATACTATAATATATATGTACATTTATACTACAGTATATATGTACATATATACTGATATATATCAACATATACAAATATAGTAGTATATATGTATTCACTGATATATATGTATTTGTACATATATACTGGTATATATGTACAAGTATTTATATGCACATATATACTAAGTAAATGTACATATACATTGTAGTGTATATGTACATATATACCTGTATACATACACTACAGTATATATGTACATGTATATACATTTTCACTATAGTGTATATGTATAAGTATGTACATATATACAGGTAAATACTTATACATATATACAAGTATATATGTATAATATATATGTACATGTACATATATACTCAATCAAGATCCACGAGTAAAATCTCTTGGCTACTCAATGATTGTTTTTTTAGATATCAAGTGAATAAGCAAAGCAAAAACTAGATGGTAAGCAATATTAAATAGAAATGCATAATAGTCTATTGAAGTTCATAATTCAACCATGAAAGAAACATAATAGTGAACCTAATAGGATTACAAGTTTAAAATTTTATGAATAATTTTTTAGTATTCATTAGTTTAATAAAGAAAAAGAAGAAAGTATGTGATGGTTATCATCCAAATCATACCTGATGTTTGAGGTAGTTTGCATTGATCCATAGCTCAAATACCTCATTTTAAGCAGCAGCAAACTCATGAGATTTGTATGATTTAATTACCAACTCATGTAACTATCCCAGAGTGTACCTAATGAACTGAGGGTGTAAATTGTTAAACAAATTGGAGCTTATATTACTCTCATTAATATAAAAATATTTTGATATGATTACAAGTTACAAATTTTATGAATATTTTATAAGCATTCATTAGTTTTATAAGGAAAAAGAAAGTAACACATGATAACTATCAATCAAATCATACTTGATTTCTGAGGCTATTTTGCATTGATCCATAGCTCCAAGTAATTATAAGTAGTTATACATAAATGTATACAAAGTGATAAATAAATATATAGATTTACATATATGTATAAATAGTCAATAATATAGTTATATTTAATTATATATAGTTTTATTTAGTTTTACAAATATTTATATATAGTTATACACATATAATTAAACATAATGTTGTATGTTGTTATACAAGTAATAATAAATATAGTTGCATGTGGTTATACATTTAGTTACACATACAGTTATACTTATATTTATACATGTAGGTATATATATTTATTCATATAATTTTATATATTTAAACATATAGTTATGTATAGCTATAGATATAGTAAAACACATTTTTATATACTAATATAGACAAATGTATATAAAATTAAAGTTGTAATTTATATATTTAAATAAAATTATGTATAAAGCTTTTATAGTTACACATATAATAAGAAATAATTATTTATAGTTATATGTTATTATACATATAGTATATATAGCTATATATATTTTTATATAGTTAAACATATAATTATATATAGATATATTCATACAAATAGTTATACATAGATATATAAAGTTATAAATGAATATATAGATTTATATATATGTATACATAGTTACAAATATAGTTATATTTAAGTATATAGAGTGTTATATAGTTATACAAATATTTATATATAGTTATACAAATATTTGTATATAGTTATACACATATAGTTAAACATAATGTTGTATGTTATTATATATGTAATTATAAATATAGTTAAATGTGGTTATACATATAGTTAAACATATAGGTATACTTATATTTATACATGTTGGTATATAAATATTTTTTATATAATTTTATATATGTATACATATAGTTATCTATAGATATATATATATTGTAAAATACATTTTTATGTACTAATATATAAAAATGTATATTAAATATATGTTGTTAATTATATTTAAAATATAATTATGTATAATATTTTATAGTTATATGTATAGTCAAAGACAATTATTTATAGTTATATGTTTTTATACCTTTGGGATCAAATGACAAAAAGACAAAACAAAAAACAAACAAGTTCAGCTTGCAAAAGATTAGAACAAAGTAATTGCGGTCTTGTATTTCAAGCATGCAATATATAAATATAAATACAATTTGAATCCCCCTAGAAATAGATGATGTCATCCACATAACAGAACAAAACTCAAGCAAAATAGGCAAAGATTAGATCTACATCCAGATATGTCAACAAATGTATCATCCTGCTAAAATTGTTGATGATTTGCTGGGAATATAATTGGAAAGCCATTTAAGACCCTCATAGAGGTCCTCACCAAAGGTAGCATAGGTGCTCTGAATGTGCCAATGGCATTGGTGAAGAGAGTGAAGTTCTAGCTTGTTAGTAATTTTAGCCGCATTCATTGCATTGAGAAGATCTTGCTTATTGGTAAATACTAACAAAACTGCATCTTGAAGCTTTTCCTTGTTTAGCATCCTATGTAACTCATCTATGGCTTCAACAACTTGATCTCTGTCATTGTTGTCCACCACAAATATGATACCTTGGGTATTTTGGAAGTATTCCCTCTAGAAAGGACTGAATCTTGTCTTGACCCCCAACATCCCACATAGTGAAATTGATGTTTTTGTATCCAACAGTCTCTACATTGCCAACAATAGAAGGAATTGTGGTGACAATATTATTTAAACAAATTATAGTATTGAATGAAAATGTAACTCCATGGTATGTAGTATTGAATGAACTTTATCATTGCAAGTAGTACTCTGATCAAATTTTGAGGTAAAGTGTTATAAATGAGAGATGATTAGTATCTTGTAAGAAAAGCATTTTTTGCTCCCGCTCTCGCAAATATGTGGAACATGTTAATATTTATGTACTCAAGAATCTTTCTTTTCAAAATTAATGTTGATATTTACATATATATGCATAAATAATATGTGCATATACACTGCCCTACACACACAGTTATACATCCATATACATTATTGTACATTACATATAAGCATACTCATTTTTGTACTTTTGTATATACTCACACATGTATCTACATTTTCTAAGTGGTGTGTATATACTCGTATGCATGCATATACTACTGTACACCCACACAAACACACACATATACTTATATACGTAATGTATTTTTAAAGTAACACATGAAAGTATTATATGTGTGTGTGTGTGTGTGTGTCTAAAAGTATTTAAAATTTTTTGATTTTGAAAATTTAATTAAAATAAAATATTATATATTGTACAAATTTATAAAATATTTTAAATTCTTTATATTTAAACAAATATTTGTGTGTGTGTGCGCGCGCGCGTGCGCGTGTGTGTATGAAGCATATTAATGCGTAAAATGAAATTATGAATTAAATATATGAGCTTCTATTTTATTCAAATAGTTTTTTTTAATATTTATATTAACATAACTATCATATACTCAAATAAATAAATGAAGTTGGCATATTTGTAAATTATTTTGTTTTTACAATTATGATAAAAATGAAAATATAGTTCATAAATATATAATATTATTTTTGTTTTTCTACATAATTTTTTTATTAAAAATTAATGTCTATAATAAATTTGTACCTATTATTTATTGTTATTAATAAATTTTTAGAAACTTTAATATTCAAACAAATATAATATAGTGCATATAAATACATGCCTTAAATGTTTTATAAAAAATTAAATATTTCTTTAATTATGTTCAAATAAAACAGATTACTATATAAATATATGAGTAGATTTTTTACAAGTAATTATTTTCTTTATTTTATTCAAAATATATAAATGACGATATAAATATATGTATTTTTTTTAATATTTATTTTTCAATTTTTTTCAAATTGGATACATGATAATGTTTCTTTTGTAATTAATAGATACATTTCAACATTGTTTATTTATAATAAATATAACATATTGAATATTATGAGGTGCAAATTTTATTTTGTAAATAAATTTTATTTTAAAAGTTTTATATTTGTAAATTGAAACTACATCATATTTATATTTTAGAATTTTTTTTTGTAATATTAATTACACAAACATATTATTATTTGTTTTGAAACTTACAACATGAATTTTAAAAAATGAATATTTTATAAGAAATCAATTTTAGTTAAATGATATTAAGTAAAAAAAAATACTAACCCTAAATATATTAAATCATAATGATTTATACAAACATATAAAAATACAATAAAAATACATTTAAGGGTGTAAAATTAAATTTAAGTTCCTAAAATATATGGGAAAATGATAATGATGTATATAATATCCAAAAAAAAATTGTATGAATGAGATGAATGATATAAATGTATATTATGTTTTTGAAGCATGTAGTTATACATGTAGTTGTAGTTATATATAGTTTTTCGTGTAATTATATATATTTAGACATATGGCTATGTATAGGTATTGATGTAGATAAATACTTATATATATAGTAATATGTTCATATATGTATTATTAAATACATTTTTATATAGTTATATATAAATGTATAAATCTTTTTACATTTAAGTTCCTCATATCAATAACTGTATTTAAACATAACTATACATCAATATGCATGTCTGATATAATTTGAATTTCCTATATAAGTGTATTTTATTATATCTATAACTATAAATATAGTATACTTAAACATAACTATATATAAATATAATAACATATAGTTAATATACATATAAATATAGATATAGATATATATATATATATATATATATATATATATATGTATGTATGTATGTATATCAGATGAGCTGGATATCTTATATATTTTAATCCAATACGAATCATATTGATAGTCAAAGCTAGGGTATTTATAAGGAAGCCTATGCGGAATTTAATTAAATATAGTAATTATAGTATATTCAAATATATACATGTATTTAAATGTCTTGTAAATTAGTATCAATATACATAAAGACTATTATATTTTATTTGAACTAATTGAAAACTGTTCAATAAATATTTACACATATTAATTTGACATTAACATATATTAATGTGACTATACTTTAAATTTACAAATATTAAATAGACTCTTACATTTTTATAAGAGTGTGTTTTTCGCTATACATAAAGCCATGTGTAAAATATAGTTTATAGATATTAATTTAATTATACTTATTAGTTAGGCATAGCATTATAGAAAAATAGATATTTTTATAATGCAAATTTATTAAACGCGTATTTCATAATAATGACTTACAAATTTCAAATATACATTATTAAAAGCCTATCATAAAGTCAAAATAACTTTATTTGTGTAAAATATGTATATAAAGTTATCTGTATAATAATAATTATATTTGAAATACACGACATGTATATTGAATGTATCATATATAGAATTATGATAGATATATATATATATATATATATGTATGTATGTATGTATATTAAATATATGTTGTTATATTTATATATAGTTATGTTTATGTACACTGTTTTTATAGTTACAGTTATCGTAAGATACACTTATATATTAAATTTGAATTATATCACATGCATATTGATGTTTATGTATACTATTTATATATAGTTATGTATATTGATGTAGATATCAAGTTGGCATGTCTGATGTGCACCATCAACATCCACGCATTGAGAACACATTATATTACAAATGAATGAAGTATGTATATGATTAAGTTTATATAAGCAATCCAAGCATATCGTGGTGATAAAAGAAGAAAAATTTTAGTAAAAAAAAAATAACAGAATCAAAATGCACACACTTGCATTAAGATAATAGATGAAGAATTAGGGTAGAAAATGTACCTCAAATCAACAATAAATTCTCACTTACTCTTCGATTAGGGTTTGATGAATCGGTGTCGAAAGATAGAGACGGATTGCGGATGACTTAGGTGCTATCTCTCGAGTCTCGACAACAAATTTTAGCCAAAAGAAAATTACTAAAATTACCAAAATTATTAAAATTACCAAAATTATTAACATTACCAAAATGTTTTTCATTATAAAAACATTAAATAAACAATAAAAATATAAAATATAAAAATACTCATTTTGCTTATTTATTAACAAAATATTTTCAACAAAATTCATGTGCGTGCAGCAAGGTACAATGAAAAACAAATACCTTATAATTTTTAATTATAAAATTAACTAAACACTAATTATATAAACAATTTCAAAAAATAAATATTTAGCCTTATACAAAAAAAAACTAAATAGCTACAAAATTTACAAACTTCATATAATAAGACATACATGAAAAATAATATGTCTTATAGTCACTCTCCTAAGAGTTAGTAAATACTTTTTATATTAAAAAATATATAAATATATATATTTTATGGTTATAAATTTTTAAGAATTCTTATTAATTTTTATGAAGATAATATGAAATAATTTAAAGGCATAAAATTCTTATTATTTGATATCATTTATAAATATTAAAATTCTAAAAATTACTTAAAGTGAGAAGATAATTACAAAAATTATATTTATTATTTTAATAAAGACTGAATAATAAAAGCTAATAGTAAAATATTACTCAATTATTTAATTTTTATAAATTTTAGTAGGGAAAAACATATATGTATAAATTTTTAAATATCAATTTATTTCTTTTAAATTTACTAAAAAAATTACATTTTTATTATAATTCAAGATTTTTAAATTTTATAGTAATTATTTTTTTTAAAGTTTCTTATAATCATAAAATTTTTTTATACTTATAATAAAATTAATATTTACTAGTTTATTCGTCAATTCAAATATTTTTAAAAATATTTTTTATTTAATCATACAAAATATTATTTATCATTATATTAGTAGAAATTATAATGTATGTTGATTTATTTTTGAAAATATCTTTAAAAGTATTATAATTATAGAATTAATTATTTGATCTTACTTTAATATAAATTTTTAAGTTTTTAATTAAAATTTTAAAAATATTTTTTGTATCTTTTTTTTTAAAATTAATACATCATCAAAATAGTTATTTAGTCTTTATTAATATAATTTTTTTCTATTTTTATATTTTAAAATTATTTATTTATAATATCCTTTTTTATAATTTTACGAGGAGAATGTGTCTTTCAGGGATCACTCATATATAAACCATTAATATACAATTAAAAACAAAATTAAATAAAATATTAAAACTAATAATAAATTAAAAAAAATAAATAATTAAAGATTGGCTAGGGAAATGTCATCACTAAATCCATCGGCTATATTGGGATTTAATTAGCTAGGAAAGTTTTCGTTGCTAAATCTGTCGATATATTCTGGATTTAATTAGCTAGAGAAATTCCATCACCTAAAGTCCATCACTATATTCAGAAAGTATTGGCAAGGGAAGTTCTGTCGCTAAAAATCTGTCGATATATTTAATATGTAATTAGTTAGGGAATTCTATCGTTAAATCTGTAGCAATATTTTAAGATGTAATTCGCTAGAAAATTTCGTACGCTAAAAATCCATTGCTAAAATTGGTCGCTAAATTCATCGCTAAAATTCGTCGCTATATTCTGGATATAATTAGCTAGTGAATTTCGTCACTGGAATCTATCGCTATGTTTCCAGATGTAAATAGCGAGGGAAATTCACCGCTAAATTCATCGTAAATTCGAGATTTTGTTAGGTAGGAAAATTTCAATCATTAAATCCGTCGCAATATTCCGGATTTTATTAGCTAGGAAAATTCTATCGCTAAATTTCTTGCTTTTTTGAGTGAAATTTATGAAAATATTGTGTCGCTTATCCATTGTTAAATTACCAACTTTTCTTGGGCAAAATTTATGAAAAATATTCCGTCTCTAATCCGTTGCTAAATTCCCCACTTTTCATGAGCTAAATTTATGAAAAATATTACGTTGCTAATCCGTCGTTAACACGTTGCAAATTTTAATTCAATGAAAAATCATAAATTACTTGCTATTCCCTAGAAAATCCCTCGCAATTTAGCTAGGCATTAATCCCAAACTAAATTCCCTAGCTAAATGAACATTTTCTTGTAGTAATGATAGATTGATTGATTGATTGATAGAGAGATTGATAGACATATTGATATATAGATAAATAGACAATTTGATATCAAGATAGATAGATAGAAGATAAATAGACAAAGAGATATAGAAACAAATTGATAAAGAAATAGATAGACATATTGATAGACAATTAGAAAGATATAAAGATAGCGAGATAGAAAAACAAATAGATAAATAAAATCATAGATAGAAATATAGACAGATAGAATTATAGAAGATATACAGACAAATAGACAGATAGATAAATAGATAGATAGAGAAACAAATAGATAGATAGATAGCTAGATAGACAGATAGAAAGATAGATAGATAGACAAATAAGATCGATAGATAGTTAGAATTAATAAGATATAGATAGATAGATAGATAGATAGATCGACATATACTTAGATAAATTTTATAGAAAGATATACAATAGATAGTTATGATGGCCAGATATACAAATAGATAAATAGATTGATTGATAGATAATAGACATATATATAGACATATAGATAGATAGATAATTATATAGATGAAATATAAATAGATAGATAGTTAGATAGAATAATAGATAGATAGATATATAGATAGGTAGACATATAGATAAATACAAAGTTAAATATATAGATAGATATATAGATACATTGATAGACAAAAAGATAAACAGATAATAGACAAATAATAGATAGATACATAGATAGATAGACATATAGTTAGATAGATAGATATATTATTAGACAAACCAGATAACAAGAAGATAAAAAAGACAGATAGGATATATAGTCAAGTAGATAAATAGATAGATAGACAAAATATAGATAGATTATATCTAACCATTTAGAGAGACATATAGATTGATAGATACATATACTAAGAGAGAGACAGAATAGATAGACAGATAGGCATATGATAGATAACATGATAGAGAGATAGATAAATAGATTACATACAGATAATAGATAGATAGATAGTTAGATATATAGATAATCACATAGATAGCATATAGAAAGAATAATAGATTGATATAGAGAGATTGATAAAAAACCCAGATAAATGATAGATAAATAGAATGATTAAAAGAAGAAGATATATAGATTGAAAGATAGATTAATAGATATATAGATAGATAGATAAATAGATAGATAGATAGTTAGTTAGTTAGACAAATAAACAAATAGACAAAAATAAATAGGTAGATATTAGATAGACAGATAGATACATAATAGATAGATATAGATAGATAGATATACAAATATGAAAGATAGATAGAGATAGACAACTAGATAGGTTGATGATAAATAGATTGAAAGAAACTTAATAGGCAGATTGATAGACTATATATATCTATATTATATATATATATATATATAGATAGGTAGGTAGACAGATAGATATTTAGATAGATATATAGACATATATAGCTAGAGAGATGATAAACAAAGAGATATACATATAGATAGATAAATAGATAGATAGACAGACATATTGATTGATTAATTGATAGAAAGATAGATATATAGATAGATAGACATCTAGAAACACAAATAGATAGATAGATAGATAGACAGATAGACAGAGAGATAGACATATAGATTTATTGAATGATATAAAGAGAGATCGACATATAGATTGAAAGATAGATAGATAGATAGCAACAAAAAGATAGACAATGTTAGATCGATAAAAAATAGATAGACTAGATACATAGAAAGATAGTTTTATTGTGAGATTGATAGACGATAGTTAAATAGACATCTAGATAGATAAATATATAAACTGATAGATAGACAAACGATAGACAGATAGATGGAAAGATAGATAGATAGATAGATAGATAAATATATAGTTAGATAGATAGACAGATATAGAGAAAGAGTAGATAGATAGATTAATAATAGACAGAAGATAGATGATATAACAATAGATATATATGATGATAGACAGATAGATAGACAGAATGATATACATTAGATCGACATATAGATTGACAATAGATAGACCAAAAGATAGATAAATTGATAGATAGATAGATAGATAAATACATAAATAGATAGATTTATTGAGAGATAGATAGACAGATAGTTAAATAGACATCTAGATAGACAAAATATATAAATAGATAAAAAACAGACAGATATAGATATATCTATATATAGACAGACAAATAGAACAGCAATAGATAAAAAGATAGAAAGGATGATATTAAGATAGAGATAAAAATAAATAGACAAAAGATAATTGATAGATAAATAGAGAGATATATAGATGAATTGATACAAGATGATATTGATAGTTAGATTGATATATAGATGATAGACATATGATAGA
>JAREIK010001817.1:218641-275017 GCA_029783825.1 Sapria himalayana
TATCTATCTATCTGACTTATTTTTCTATCTATCTATTTGTCTATCTATCTATCTACTGTTTGTTTATGTAAATATTTATCTATTTGTCTATTGTCTATATGTCTATTTGTTAATCTATATATATATATATATATCTATCTATATATCTATATATCTATTTATCTATCTAATAGGATAATTATCAATTTATTTATATATCTATCTATCTATTTGTCTAACTATCTAACTATAGATCTATATATTTTCCTATCTATCTCACTATCTATTTATTTATCTATCTCTCTAACAATATAATCGTCATTCTTTCTATCAGTCTATCTATCTATCTATCTAGCTTTTTTAAATATATCTTTCTATGTATCTATATTTGTGCCTATCTATATACTTACCTATCTAATGATTTGTCTATCTAGCAATCTATCTATCCATCTATCTATTTAAATATCTATTTATCTATCTAATTATCTAACTAACTATCTATCTATATATCTATATCTATATTTAAGTATTTATATATCTATCTATCTATATGGCTCTATATCTTTAGCTATTTATCTATCTATCTACCTATATTCTTATCTATCAATCAATCTAACTATTTATCTATCTAACTATTTGTCTATCTATCTCTCTATCTTTTTTTCTATCTATCTTTTTTTCTATCTATCTATCTATATATGTGTGTATATATCTATATGTCTATGTGCATATCTCTTTATCTCCTTATCTGTATATTTCTTTATTTATATATCTAACTATTTGTATATCTATCTATCTATATATCTGAATATTTGTCTAATTGTCTATCTATCATTCTATCTATCTATCTATCTATTTGTTATCTTTATATCTATTTATTTCTTTATTTTCTATAAATCATTCTACCAAAATGTCTTTGTCTCTCTGTCTATTTGTCTCACTTTGTATCTATCTATCTGTCTATGACAATGTGTTTATGTATCTAAGTATCTATGTGTCTATGTGTCAATGTATCTTTTTTTTATCTTTATATGTATCTCTATGCATATATATATATATATATACACACACACATGTCTATCTATCTTTATATCTACCTATCTATATACCTATCTATCTATCTATTTATTTTTCTATTTGTCTATCTATCTATGTTTATATTTATCTTTCTGTCTACTTGTCTATTTGTATATTTATTTATTTGTATATCTATCTATCTGTTTATTTATCTATCTATTTATCTTTTATCTATTTATTTTTATATCTATATTTGTATCTATCTATCTATCTATCTATGTATCTCTCTATCTCTCAATTTCTCGATATATCTATCTATTTATCTATTTTTCTCACTCTCTTTATTCATCTATTAGACTATAAATCTATCTATATGTTTATCTATTTAACTATATGTCTATCTATCTATCTATCTCTATGTCTATCTTTTTGTTTATAAGGCTATTAGTTTATGTGTATATCTAGATATCTGTCTATCTATCGATAAATCTATATGTATGTCTAACTGTCTATCTATCTATCTATTTACTTGTCTATCTATCTATCTATAAATTTGTCTATTTTTCGATCTATTTATTTGTCTATCGTTCTTTCTTTATATCTGATTATTTATCTATCTGTCTATCAATATATATGTCTATTTGTATATATATATATATATAACTATATATTTATAATTTATTTTTCTATGTATCTTTTTATATGTCTATCTGTCTATCTCTATATTTGTGTATATATCTATCAATCATTTTCATAATCTATCAATCTATCTATATGTCTATCTATTTATATATGTATTTGTCAATTTCTATATATATATATATATATATATATATATATTATATGCATATTTGTCTTTCTATGTGTCTATGTATCTATGTATCTATCTATCTATTTATTTATCTACCATTCTATCTATCTATCTATTTATCTATTGATTTGTTTGTGTCTTTCTATCTATTTGTTTATCTATCAATCTATCTATTTGTTGTTCTATATTTTTATCTATTTGTCTATATATCTATTTTGTTTGTCTATTTGTCTATCTATTTATCAATTTTTATATAAATCTATCTATCTTTATATCTATCTATCTGTCTTTCTATCAATTAATTAATAAATAAATCATTCTACCGGTCTATTTTTCTATTAGCCTATCTATCTATATATCTATCTATCTATTCATGTACTTGTCTACCTGTCAATCTATTTATCTAAATATTTTTTTAATTATGCATCTTTCCATTTTTCAATTTGCGTATCTCTTTATCTATCAATCTATCTGTCTATCTATCTGTCAGCCTATCTATCTATATATCTACTTGTCTATCTATTTGTTAATCTATTTGTCAATCAATCTAGCTATCTATCTATATGTCTGTCTATCTATCTATCTATTTATTTGTCTATCTATCTATCTATCTATTTGTCTATTTCTCTATCCATATATCTATTTGTCTATCTATCTTTCTATTCATCTATTTCTCTATCTACCTATTTGTCTATCTATCTATCTATTTAACTATCTATATCACTATCATTCTCTCTCTCTACCTATCTTTCTATTTATCTATCTATCTCTTTATTTGTCATTCTATCTAATATGTCTATCAATCTATATGTCTATCAATCTATATGTCTATTTGTTATTCTATCTATTTATCTATCTATATATCTATCTATTTCTCTATCTTTCTATCTATTTATCTATATATCTATATATCTATATATCTATCTATTTGTTATTCTAATTATCTATTTATCTATAAATATTTTTTTTAATTTTCCTTTTTGTTTATTTGTCTATCTGTATATCTATCTATCTGTCTATTGGTCAAACTATCTATATATCTATCTATATTTATAATAGTCTATCTGTCTATCTTTCTATCTATCTATCTGTCTGTCTCTCTATCTATTTTTGTATCTATCTATGTATCTTTATATATATCTATCTATCTATCTCTATGTCAATTTGTTTATATATTTATATGTATATCTTTTTATTTGTCTATCTATCTATTGATTTGTGTATCAGTATATTTGTCTATATGTCTTTATATATATATATATATATATATATATATATATATATATATATATATATATGTATTTGTATGTCTATATATCTATTTGTCTATCTATCTAGCTATCTATCTGTCTATCTCTTGATCTTTCTATCCATCTTTATATTTGACTTTTTGTGTATATTATATATAAATATATATCTATCTATATATTTATCTGTCTATATGTTTATTTATCAATCTATCTTTTTGTTAATCTATCTAGCTATCGATATATCTATATTTACATCTATCTATCTCTCTACCTTTCTAATTTTTTTGTCTATCAGTCTATTAATCAATTTGTCTAAATATCTATATAATCATCAATATATCTATCTACTTATCTATAAATTTTTATTTTTGTCTATCTGTCAACCTATCTATCTATCTGTTTATCTATCTATATATGTTTTTTTATGTCTATTAGTTAGTATATCTATCTATCTATTTGATTATCTATCTACCTATCTATTTATCTATATATTTATTTATCTATCTATTTGTCTATTTGTTTATATATCTATCTATCAATCTATTAGTATATCTTCCTGATATATATATATATATATATATATATATATATATTTGTCTACATATATGTAAATATATATATTTGTTTATGACTTTGTATATATTTATGTATAACTACATATAACTACTTGTATGAATATATATATATATATATATATATATATATATATGTTTAACTATATATAAATATTTATAACTATATATACTATATGTATAATAACATCTAACTTGTATAATTGTATTTTACTATATTTATAACTATAAATTCAATAAGAAACATGGCTGAGAAAGATGATGGTTGTTCTAAATGAATAAGTTTGTCATCATATGACCATTCAATGTGACAAGTCAATAATTACTTTTGAATGTGATATTTAAAGATAAATACATAAATATTTTAATTACATCCAAAATTTTTTGACTAGTTATAAAAATATTTATTCATGTGCTTATTAAAAGAATAATTCAAGTATTTTTTTAGGGATTCAAAAGAGTTATTTAAAATATTTCTAATGATATATTTTTGTCATAAAAATATTCAAAATTATTTTTAGCCCTATAAACACTCAATTTTATAAGAATTAAAACATTTATTAATATTTTTAATATTAGTTTTTTATATTTCGCTCTTATTAAAATAATAAATATATTTATTTATGATCTTATTCTCACTTTAATTTATTTTCGGAATTTTATAATTTATAAATTATATCAAATATTATTAATTTTTTTGTCTATAAATGTATTTTATATTATATTCATAAATACATATTGAATTCATAAAAATTTATAACCATATATATATATATATATGAAATACTTTTTTATAATTTCATATTATTATTTTTATTTGTTAAATAATATTATACATTTATCCATAAATTATAAAAAAATATGAGATATTATAAAATTTTTATGGTTATACATTTATACAATTTTATTTGGTTTTTTAAAATAATATGTTTTTTTAATAAATGAAATAATATGAATATTTGATTACCAATTAATAGTTTTAATGGTTATTAGTAATATTAATTTTTTTTCTCCATTGTTATAACAATAAATAAATTTATTTATTTCTGAAATTTATTTCTGAAATTTATTTCATTAATTTATAAATAATATTACAAAAAATAACCATAATAAATTCATAAACTATTAACCATAAATTTATTTATTTATATAATATAATAATTAATTGTTAAATATAAAATTTGGTGTTCTACCTGAGGAGTTTTTGGAGGAGGAATTAGGATCACTTATTGATGAGCATGAGGTTTGAGATATTGCTTATGTTTTGCTGGGTGTCATGTTCTCTACTTTATCAATTGATATGTTGTTCTATTGATAGCTTTTTGTAGGAGGAATTAGCATGCCATACACATTGTGGCATACCTGGTATACACAAGCACACTTCGAGAGTGAACCACATGAATTGAAATTTATTTTGAAAAAAAGAAAAAAAACTTGTGATGAAGATGGTTTCACTCCGAAAACATTGTTGGTGGTGGTAATAATAATCTACTACCTCTAATTTCATAGTACTATCTGAACCACATATATGATCTACACACACACACACACACAAACACACACACAACATGTTACTTATTTGGTTGCATTTATGTGTGTGATAGTTTATATCAAATGTCTAATCTATATATAATTTATGGGGGAGAAAATGACTAATTCCAAGCACACCATTCTGGAGACTCTTCATTCAAGACCATTAATTTATGTGTGTTACAGTCGTTCATGAGATTCCCTCTTACCATAGCTATCTTGATATCATGTGCAAATTGTCTCGGGTTGTTCTACCTTCCAAAGCTACTAATGCTATATTTACTTAGTTAAAAAGTAGGCATTCAATTGATGCTGGGCTGCGATGAAAAATTGATCTTTTTTTTTGTTTTTCACTTCCTTAGACCTTCAGGGTTTTTCTTTGGTGTAGCGATGAACTAAAATCTGGGCATCTGAGCTATGATGATATTATTCACATTAAAGATCTTTTTATTAGATTAGACTACACGGTGCTACCGATTGATTAAGCATGATAAGTGGGTCTCACTGCATTCTCCCTTTGGTTTGGTTTGTTGGGATGATAATAGAAAGTTATGGCAAAGCTTTGAGGATTTATAAAATGTCTGGTTCCTCTCTTTTGGAAGTTTCCACAAGGATGAGAACGACATGCTTCTGGCCAAGGTGTCTCTTCTCATGCAAACTTTGGGAATTCCCTTGCTTTCTAAGGTTGGTACTCATATTCCTGCTAACTAGATTTTCCTCTTTGTCTTGCATCGAGATCTAGAAATTTTATGAGAACAATTTCTACCCTACTTACTTAGTCAATATTTACCCAACAATATATATTTGTTTATCTATATGTCTAGCTATCTATCTATCTATATATCAAACTATCTATCTATTTATCATTATGTCTATCTATCTATCTATATATCTATATGTATATCTATTTCAGTATATATTTGTCTATATATCTATCCATTTATCTATCTATCTATCTGCTATATATATCTATATCTGTCTATCTATCTAATTATCTGACTATCTATTTGTCTATCTATCATCATTATGAATACCTATCTATGTATCTATCTTCTATTGATCTATCTTTTAATCTATCTATCTATCTATTTACCTATCTCTCTATCTAGCTATCTGTATATCTATATATTTGTCTATCTATATGTGTATAAATCTATCCATCTATTTATCTTTCTATATATCTATCTGTCTGTCTATCTATCTGTCTGTCTATCTGTCTGTCTCACTATATATCTATATATTTTTTTATCTATTTGTCAATCTATCCATCATCCATCTATATGTCTATATATTTGTGTGTGTGTGTGTGTGTGTGTGTATTTCTAGCTATTTGTCTATCTATATGTCTATCTATATGTCTATCAAACTATCTATATATTTGTCTTTATATCTATAAATCTATCTGTCTGTCTGTCTATGAATCTAGCTATCAATTTGTTTATCTATTTGTCTATCTATCTATCTATCCATCAGTTTATCTATTTGTCTATTTATCTATCTTTAAATCTATCTATTCATCTGTCTATCAAGATATCAATCTATCTTTCAATTTGGGTACTAATCTGTCAATTAATTTGTTTATAAATATATCTATCAATCTAATTATGAATATGTCTATTAATCTGTCTATCAATTTGATTATCTATATATCTATCTATCTATTTGTCTATTTTTCTTTCTATTTATCTATTTATCTTTTTTTATATCTATCTATCCATCTATCTATTTGTCTATCTATTCATATATCTTTCTATCTTTATATCTATCTATCTATTGATCTATCTATATATGTGTCTATCAATCTCTCTATTTATCTATCTGTCTATCTGTCTATCTATCTATCCAACTATTTGTCTATTTATCAGTCTATCTATCTATCTATCTATTTGTCTATTTATATTTTAATATATCTATCAAACTACATTTCAATTGATATGTCTATCAAACTATCTATCTTTATGTCGATTATATCTATCTAACTAGCTATCTATCTATCTATTTATTTTTCTATTTGTCTATCTATTTGTATATCTATCTATCTATAAATCTATCTTTATTTGTATCTATATATCTAAATGTATGTCTATATGTATTTCTATCTATTTATGAATTTATATATCTATATGTCTATCTATTTTCTTTCTATGTGACAATCTATATGTCTATCTATTTTCTTTCTATTAGTATATATATCTATCTATCTATCTATGTGACTCTATTTCTATCTATTTATCTATATATTTAATTGTCTATCTATTTGTCTATCCATCTATTGATATATCTATCAATCTATTTGTTTATCTTTTTGTCTATGTATCTGTCTACATATTTATTTATCTATCTGTATATCTATTTGTCTATCTATCTATCTATATATTTGTCTATTTATATGACTATCTATCTTTCTATCTATATGAATCTCTATTTGTATAATTATATATCTATCAATCTATTTGTCTGTAATATTATCAATTTATCTATCTATATATATATATCTCTATCTATTGATGTACCTATCTATATATCTATATATCTATCTCTCTATCTATTTTTCTATCTCTCTATCTATTTATCTATCTATCTATCTTTATGTATATATATATTTCATTATATTTATCTATATATCTATCAATTTATCTATCAATCTATTTATCTTTCTATTGATTTATCTATCTATTTATTTTACTATTTGTCTATCTATCTTTGTGTCTATCAATCTTTCTATATATCTGTCTATCTATTTTTTATCTATATATGTTTCTATCTATATGTCCATCTATTTGCTGATCTATATCTATATTTATCTATCTATCCATTTGTCTATATATCTATTTATCTATTTGTATATCCATCTATCTATAGGTTCGTCTATCTATCTGTCTAACTATCTATCAATTTTTCTGCCTATCTATCTATAAATCTATCTATCTATCTCTTTATCTATATCTGTCTGTCTATCTATCTATTTATTTAGATATTTGTCTGTCTGTCTATCTATCTATCTTTCCATCTATTTGTCTATCAATATGTCAATCTGTCTGTCTATCTATCTGTCTATCTATATATATATATCTATCTATCATATATCTGTCTGCCTGTTTGTCATTCAATCTATATATTTATTTGTATATCTATCTATTTATCTATTTCTCTATCTATCTTTCTTTAAATCTATCTATCAATATTTTTTTCAATTTGTATATCAACCAATCAATCAATCTAATTATCAATATGTCTATCAATCTATCTATCAATCTGTCAATCTATCTATTTATTTATCTATTTATCTGTCTATATATATGTCTATCTATGCATCTATATATTTTTCTATCTATTGATCTATCTATTTATCTTTATATTTTTTATTTATCTATCGATCTATCTATATATGTGTCTATTTATTTTTCTAAGCATATCTCTTTCTATCTATCTATCTGTTAATCTATTTGTCTAATGGCCTAGCTAAATATTTTTATCTATCTTTTTATCTATCTATATATCTATTTATCTATCTTTCTATTTGTCTATCTATGAATTTATCTATTTATGTATCCTTCTATCTATCAAATTATCTATCTATCTATCTATTAAACTACCAATTTATCAATCTACCTATCTATATGTCATCTATCTGTCTATCTATCTATCTAACTATCTATCAGTCTATCTATTTATATATCTATCTATCTATCTACCTATCTATTTTTTATATATCTGTATATCATTCTATCTATCTATTTGTCTATTTATATGTCTCTCTATCATTCTATTTGTATGTCTATTTATATGTAATTATATCTCTCTATATATCTATCTATATATCTGTCTATATATCTAACTATTTATCGATCTATTTATCTATTTATTTATTTATCTATCTATCTGTCTATCTATCTATCTATCAATCTTTCTATATTTCTATCTATATGTTCATCTATTTGTCTATCTATATGTCTATTTATCTATTTGTCAATCTAATTGTGTATTCATTTATCTATCTATTTGTCTATCTATCTATCTAACTAACTATCTTTTGATATGCCTATCTATCTGTCTATTAATCTATCTATCTATCAATCTATTTATCTAGCTATGAATGTTTCTACCTGTCTATCTATCTATATATTTATCTATTTATATATCCATTTGTCTATCTATCTCTCTATCTATTTAATTGTTTATTTAAGTGACTATCTTTCAATTTATCTATTTATCTATATTTTTAATTATCTAATTTTGTATTGATTTGTAATATATATATCGATCTATATGTCTATCTATCTAAATATCTATAAGTCTATCTATTTATTTATGTATCCATCAATCTATGTATTTATTTATCTATCTATCTATTTGTCTGTCAAACTATCACTTTATTCGTCTATATATCTATCTATCTATCAAACTATCTTTTTATCCATATGTTTGTCTTTATTTCTATCTATCTAATTGTCTATCAATTTGTCTATTTAGTTGTCTATCTAACTATCTATCTATTTTTTTTCTAGCTGTCTATCTATATGTCTATCTATTTTTCTATCTATCTATTCGTCTATTTATGTGGCTATGTATTTGCATATCTATCTATCCATCTATCTATCTGTCTAATAATCATTCAATCTATCTATCTATTTATCTGTTTATAATTCTATATATCAATCAATCTATTAATCAATCAATTTATCTCTCTATCAATATGTCTATCAATCTATATATCAATCTAACTATCAATCTATATATCAATCTTTGTATCAATTCATCTATATATCTCTCTATTTATCTATCAATTTATCTTTTGTCTATTTATTTTTATCTCTATCTTAATATCATCCTTTCTATCTTTTTATCTATCTGCCTGTCTATTTGTCTGTCTATCTATTATCTATATATATATATATATATATATATATATCTGTCTGTTTATTTATCTATTTATATATTTGTCTATCTAGATGTCTATTTAACTATCTGTCTATCTATCTCTCAATAAATCTATCTATTTATGTATTTATCTATCTATCTATCAATTTATCTATCTTTTGGTCTATCTATTTGTCAATCTATATGTCGATCTATATGTATATCATTCTGTCTATCTATCTGTCTATCAATCTATATATCTATTTGTTTATCTATCTATCTGTCTGTCTATTAATTAATCTATCTATCTATCTCTTTCTCTATATCTGTCTATCTATCTAACTATATATTTATCTATCTATCTATCTATCTTTCCATCTATCTGTCTATCTGTTTGTCTATCTATCAGTTTATATATTTATCTATCTAGATGTCTATTTAACTATCTGTCTATCAATCTCACAATAAAACTATCTTTCTATGTATCTATTTGTCTATCTATTTATTTATCGATCTAATCAATTTGTCTATCTTTTTGTTGATCTATCTATCTATCTATCTTTCAATCTATATGTCGATCTCTCTTTATATCATTCAATAAATCTATATGTCTATCTATCTGTCTATCTGTCTATCTATCTATCTATCTATTTGTGTTTCTAGATGTCTATCTATCTATATATCTATCTTTCTATCAATTAATCAATCAATATGTCTGTCTATCTATCTATTTATCTATCTATATGTATATCTCTTTGTTTATCTATCTGTCTATCTATATATGTCTATGTATCTATCTAAATATCTATCTGTCTACCTACCTATCTATATATATATATATATATATATATTTGTCTATCAATCTGCCTATTAAGTTATCTTTCAATCTATTTATCAATCAACCTATCTATTTGTCTATCTCTCTATCTATCTTTCATATTTGTATATCTATCTATCTATTTATCTATCTATTTATGTATCTATCTGTCTATCTATATATCTACCTATTTATTTATTTGTCTATTTGTTTATTTGTCTAACTAACTAACTATCTATCTATCTATTTATCTATCTATCTATATATCTATTAATCTATCTTTCAATCTATATATATTTCTTTCTTTTAATCATTCTATTTATCTATCAATTTATCTGTGTTTTTTTATCAATCTCTCTATATCAATCTATTATTCTTTCTATATGTCTATCTATGTGATTATCTATATATCTAACTAACTATCTATCTATTTATCTGTATGTATATCTATTTATCTATCTCTCTATCATGTTATCTATCTATATGCCTATCTGTCTATCTATCTGTCTCTCTCTTAGTATATGTATCTATCAATCTATATGTCTCTCTAAATGTTTATATATCTATCTATCTATATTTTGTCTATCTATCTATTTATCTACTTGACTATCTATCTATCTGTCTTTTTATCTTCTTGTTTATCTGTTTGTCTAATAATATATCTATCTATCTAACTATATGTCTATCTATCTATGTATCTATCTATTTATTTGTCTATTTATCTGTTTATCTTTTTGTCTATCAATGTATCTATATATCTATCTATATATTTAACTTTGTATTTATCTATATGTCTAACTATCTATATATCTATCTATCTATTATTCTATCTAACTATCTATCTATTTATATTTCTATCTATATAATTATCTATCTATCTATATGTCTATATATATGTCTATTTATCTATCAATCAATCTATTTATCTATTTGTATATCTGGCCATCTAACTATCTATTAGTATATCTTTCTATAAATTTATCTAAGTATATGTCGATCTATCTATCTATCTATCTATCTATATATCTATTAATCTAACTATCTATCGATCTATTTGTCTATCTATCTATCTTTCTATCTGTCTATCTAGCTATCTATCTATCTATTTGTTTCTCTATCTATCTATCTATTTATCTATCTGTCTATTTGTCTGTATATCTTTCTATAATTCTATCTGTCTATATTTCTATCTATGATTTTATTTATCTATTTGTTTTTCTATCTCGCTATCTTTATATCTTTCTAATTGTCTATCAATATGTCTATCTATTTCTTTATCAATTTGTTTCTATATCTCTTTGTCTATTTATCTTCTATCTATCTATCTTGATATCAAATTGTCTATTTATCTATATATCAATATGTCTATCAATCTCTCTATCAATCAATCAATCTATCTATCCATTACTACAAGAAAATGTTCATTTAGCTAGGGAATTTTAGTTTGGGATTAATGCCTAGCTAAATTGCGAGGGATTTTCTAGGGAATAGCAAGTAATTTATGATTTTTCATTGAATTAAAATTTGCAACGTGTTAACGACGGATTAGCGACGTAATATTTTTCATAAATTTAGCTCATGAAAAGTGGGGAATTTAGCAACGGATTAGAGACGGAATATTTTTCATAAATTTTGCCCAAGAAAAGTTGGTAATTTAACAATGGATAAGCGACACAATATTTTCATAAATTCCACTCAAAAAAAGCAAGAAATTTAGCAACAGATTTAGCGATAGAATTTTCCTAGCTAATAAAATCCGGAATATTGCGACGGATTTAATGATGAAATTTTCCTACCTAACAAAATCTCGAATTTAGCGATGAATTTAGCGGTGGAATTTCCCTCGCTATTTACATCTGGAACATAGCGATAGATTCCAGTGACGAAATTCACTAGCTAATTATATCCAGAATATAGCGACGAATTTTAGCGATGAATTTTAGCGACCAATTTTAGCAATGGATTTTAGCGACGAAATTTTTCTAGCGAATTACATCTTAAAATATTGCTACAGATTTAACGATAGAATTCCCTAACTAATTACATATTAAATATATCGACAGATTTTAGCGACAGAACTTCCCTTGCCAAATACTTTCTGAATATAGTGATGGACTTTAGTGATGGAATTTCTCTAGCTAATTAAATCCAGAATATATCGACAGATTTAGCAACGAAACTTTCCTAGCTAATTAAATCCCAAATATAGCGATGGATTTAGTGATGACATTTCCCTAGCCAATCTTTAATTATTTATTTTTTTTAATTTATTATTAGTTTTAATATTTTATTTAATTTTGTTTTTAATTGTATATTAATGGTTTATATATGAGTGATCCCTGAAAGACACATTCTCCTCGTAAAATTATAAAAAAGGATATTATAAATAAATAATTTTAAAATATAAAAATAGAAAAAAATTATATTAATAAAGACTAAAATAACTATTTTGATGATGTATTAATTTTAAAAAAAAAGATACAAAAAAATATTTTTAAAATTTTTAATTAAAAACTTAAAAATTTATATTAAAGTAAGATCAAATAATTAATTCTATAATTATAATACTTTTTAAAGATATTTTCAAAAATAAATCAACATACATTATAATTTCTACTAATATAAATGATAAATAATATTTTGTATGATTAAATAAAAAATATTTTTAAAAATATTTGAATTGACGAATAAACTAGTAAATATTAATTTTATTATAAGTATAAAAAAATTTTATGATTATAAGAAACTTTAAAAAAAATAATTACTATAAAATTTAAAAATCTTGAATTATAATAAAAATTTAATTTTTTTAGTAAATTTAAAAGAAAATAAATTGATATTTAAAAATTTATACATATATGTTTTTCCCTACTAAAATTTATAAAAATTAAATAATTGAGTAATATTTTTACTATTAGCTTTTATTATTCAGTCTTTATTAAAATAATAAATATAATTTTTGTAATTATCTTCTCACTTTAAGTAATTTTTAGAATTTTAATATTTATAAATGATATCAAATAATAAGAAATTTTATGCCTTTAAAATTATTTCATATTATCTTCATAAAAATTAATAAGAATTCTTAAAAATTTATAACCATAAAATATATATATTTATATATTTTTTAATATAAAAAGTATTTACTAACTCTTAGGAGAGTGACTATAAGACATATTATTTTTTCATGTATGTCTTATTATATGAAGTTTGTAAATTTTGTAGCTATTTAGTTTTTTTTGTATAAGGCTAAATATTTATTTTTTGAAATTGTTTATATAATTAGTGTTTAGTTAATTTTATAATTAAAAATTATAAGGTATTTGTTTTTCATTGTACCTTGCTGCACGCACATGAATTTTGTTGAAAATATTTTGTTAATAAATAAGCAAAATGAGTATTTTTATATTTTATATTTTTATTGTTTATTTAATGTTTTTATAATGAAAAACATTTTGGTAATGTTAATAATTTTGGTAATTTTAATAATTTTGGTAATTTTCTTTTGGCTAAAATTTGTTGTCGAGACTCGAGAGATAGCACCTAAGTCATCCGCAATCCGTCTCTATCTTTCGACACCGATTCATCAAACCCTAATCGAAGAGTAAGTGAGAATTTATTGTTGATTTGAGGTACATTTTCTACCCTAATTCTTCATCTATTATCTTAATGCAAGTGTGTGCATTTTGATTCTGTTATTTTTTTTTCCAAAATTTTTCTTCTTTTATCACCACGGTATGCTTGGATTGCTTATATAAACTTAATCATATACATACTTCATTCATTTGTAATATAATGTGTTCTCAATGCGTGGATGTTGATGGTGCACATCAGATATGCCAACTTGATATCTACATCAATATACATAACTATATATAAATAGTATACATAAACATCAATATGCATGTGATATAATTCAAATTTAATATATAAGTGTATCTTACGATAACTATAACTATAAAAACAGTGTACATAAACATAACTATATATAAATATAACAACATATATTTAATATACATACATACATACATACATATATATATATATATATATATATATAATATATATATCTATCATAATTCTATATATGATACATTCAATATACATGTCGTGTATTTCAAATATAATTATTATTATACAGATAACTTTATATACATATTTTACACAAATAAAGTTATTTTGACTTTATGATAGGCTTTTAATAATGTATATTTGAAATTTGTAAGTCATTATTATGAAATACGCGTTTAATAAATTTGCATTATAAAAATATCTATTTTTCCATAATGCTATGCCTAACTAATAAGTATAATTAAATTAATATCTATAAACTATATTTTACACATGGCTTTATGTATAGCGAAAAACACACTCTTATAAAAATGTAAGAGTCTATTTAATATTTGTAAATTTAAAGTATAGTCACATTAATATCTGTTAATGTCAAATTAATATGTGTAAATATTTATTGAACAGTTTTCAATTAGTTCAAATAAAATATAATAGTCTTTATGTATATTGATACTAATTTACAAGACATTTAAATACATGTATATATTTGAATATACTATAATTACTATGTTTAATTAAATGCCGCATAGGCTTCCTTATAAATACCCTAGCTTTGACTATCAATATGATTCGTATTGGATTAAAATATATAAGATATCCAGCTCATCTGATATACATACATACATACATATATATATATATATATATATATATATATATATCTATATCTATATTTATATGTATATTAACTATATGTTATTATATTTATATATAGTTATGTTTAAGTATACTATATTTATAGTTATAGATATAATAAAATACACTTATATAGGAAATTCAAATTATATCAGACATGCATATTGATGTATAGTTATGTTTAAATACAGTTATTGATATGAGGAACTTAAATGTAAAAAGATTTATACATTTATATATAACTATATAAAAATGTATTTAATAATACATATATGAACATATTACTATATATATAAGTATTTATCTACATCAATACCTATACATAGCCATATGTCTAAATATATATAATTACACGAAAAACTATATATAACTACAACTACATGTATAACTACATGCTTCAAAAACATAATATACATTTATATCATTCATCTCATTCATACAATTTTTTTTTGGATATTATATACATCATTATCATTTTCCCATATATTTTAGGAACTTAAATTTAATTTTACACCCTTAAATGTATTTTTATTGTATTTTTATATGTTTGTATAAATCATTATGATTTAATATATTTAGGGTTAGTATTTTTTTTTACTTAATATCATTTAACTAAAATTGATTTCTTATAAAATATTCATTTTTTAAAATTCATGTTGTAAGTTTCAAAACAAATAATAATATGTTTGTGTAATTAATATTACAAAAAAAATTCTAAAATATAAATATGATGTAGTTTCAATTTACAAATATAAAACTTTTAAAATAAAATTTATTTACAAAATAAAATTTGCACCTCATAATATTCAATATGTTATATTTATTATAAATAAACAATGTTGAAATGTATCTATTAATTACAAAAGAAACATTATCATGTATTCAATTTGAAAAAAATTGAAAAATAAATATTAAAAAAAATACATATATTTATATCGTCATTTATATATTTTGAATAAAATAAAGAAAATAATTACTTGTAAAAAATCTACTCATATATTTATATAGTAATCTGTTTTATTTGAACATAATTAAAGAAATATTTAATTTTTTATAAAACATTTAAGGCATGTATTTATATGCACTATATTATATTTGTTTGAATATTAAAGTTTCTAAAAATTTATTAATAACAATAAATAATAGGTACAAATTTATTATAGACATTAATTTTTAATAAAAAAATTATGTAGAAAAACAAAAATAATATTATATATTTATGAACTATATTTTCATTTTTAACATAATTGTAAAAACAAAATAATTTACAAATATGCCAACTTCATTTATTTATTTGAGTATATGATAGTTATGTTAATATAAATATTAAAAAAAACTATTTGAATAAAATAGAAGCTCATATATTTAATTCATAATTTCATTTTACGCATTAATATGCTTCATACACACACGCGCACGCGCGCGCGCACACACACACAAATATTTGTTTAAATATAAAGAATTTAAAATATTTTATAAATTTGTACAATATATAATATTTTATTTTAATTAAATTTTCAAAATCAAAAAATTTTAAATACTTTTAGACACACACACACACACACACATATAATACTTTCATGTGTTACTTTAAAAATACATTACGTATATAAGTATATGTGTGTGTTTGTGTGGGTGTACAGTAGTATATGCATGCATACGAGTATATACACACCACTTAGAAAATGTAGATACATGTGTGAGTATATACAAAAGTACAAAAATGAGTATGCTTATATGTAATGTACAATAATGTATATGGATGTATAACTGTGTGTGTAGGGCAGTGTATATGCACATATTATTTATGCATATATATGTAAATATCAACATTAATTTTGAAAAGAAAGATTCTTGAGTACATAAATATTAACATGTTCCACATATTTGCGAGAGCGGGAGCAAAAAATGCTTTTCTTACAAGATACTAATCATCTCTCATTTATAACACTTTACCTCAAAATTTGATCAGAGTACTACTTGCAATGATAAAGTTCATTCAATACTACATACCATGGAGTTACATTTTCATTCAATACTATAATTTGTTTAAATAATATTGTCACCACAATTCCTTCTATTGTTGGCAATGTAGAGACTGTTGGATACAAAAACATCAATTTCACTATGTGGGATGTTGGGGGTCAAGACAAGATTCGTCCTTTCTAGAGGGAATACTTCCAAAATACCCAAGGTATCATATTTGTGGTGGACAACAATGACAGAGATCAAGTTGTTGAAGCCATAGATGAGTTACATAGGATGCTAAACAAGGAAAAGCTTCAAGATGCAGTTTTGTTAGTATTTACCAATAAGCAAGATCTTCTCAATGCAATGAATGCGGCTAAAATTACTAACAAGCTAGAACTTCACTCTCTTCACCAATGCCATTGGCACATTCAGAGCACCTATGCTACCTTTGGTGAGGACCTCTATGAGGGTCTTAAATGGCTTTCCAATTATATTCCCAGCAAATCATCAACAATTTTAGCAGGATGATACATTTGTTGACATATCTGGATGTAGATCTAATCTTTGCCTATTTTGCTTGAGTTTTGTTCTGTTATGTGGATGACATCATCTATTTCTAGGGGGATTCAAATTGTATTTATATTTATATATTGCATGCTTGAAATACAAGACCGCAATTACTTTGTTCTAATCTTTTGCAAGCTGAACTTGTTTGTTTTTTGTTTTGTCTTTTTGTCATTTGATCCCAAAGGTATAAAAACATATAACTATAAATAATTGTCTTTGACTATACATATAACTATAAAATATTATACATAATTATATTTTAAATATAATTAACAACATATATTTAATATACATTTTTATATATTAGTACATAAAAATGTATTTTACAATATATATATATCTATAGATAACTATATGTATACATATATAAAATTATATAAAAAATATTTATATACCAACATGTATAAATATAAGTATACCTATATGTTTAACTATATGTATAACCACATTTAACTATATTTATAATTACATATATAATAACATACAACATTATGTTTAACTATATGTGTATAACTATATACAAATATTTGTATAACTATATATAAATATTTGTATAACTATATAACACTCTATATACTTAAATATAACTATATTTGTAACTATGTATACATATATATAAATCTATATATTCATTTATAACTTTATATATCTATGTATAACTATTTGTATGAATATATCTATATATAATTATATGTTTAACTATATAAAAATATATATAGCTATATATACTATATGTATAATAACATATAACTATAAATAATTATTTCTTATTATATGTGTAACTATAAAAGCTTTATACATAATTTTATTTAAATATATAAATTACAACTTTAATTTTATATACATTTGTCTATATTAGTATATAAAAATGTGTTTTACTATATCTATAGCTATACATAACTATATGTTTAAATATATAAAATTATATGAATAAATATATATACCTACATGTATAAATATAAGTATAACTGTATGTGTAACTAAATGTATAACCACATGCAACTATATTTATTATTACTTGTATAACAACATACAACATTATGTTTAATTATATGTGTATAACTATATATAAATATTTGTAAAACTAAATAAAACTATATATAATTAAATATAACTATATTATTGACTATTTATACATATATGTAAATCTATATATTTATTTATCACTTTGTATACATTTATGTATAACTACTTATAATTACTTGGAGCTATGGATCAATGCAAAATAGCCTCAGAAATCAAGTATGATTTGATTGATAGTTATCATGTGTTACTTTCTTTTTCCTTATAAAACTAATGAATGCTTATAAAATATTCATAAAATTTGTAACTTGTAATCATATCAAAATATTTTTATATTAATGAGAGTAATATAAGCTCCAATTTGTTTAACAATTTACACCCTCAGTTCATTAGGTACACTCTGGGATAGTTACATGAGTTGGTAATTAAATCATACAAATCTCATGAGTTTGCTGCTGCTTAAAATGAGGTATTTGAGCTATGGATCAATGCAAACTACCTCAAACATCAGGTATGATTTGGATGATAACCATCACATACTTTCTTCTTTTTCTTTATTAAACTAATGAATACTAAAAAATTATTCATAAAATTTTAAACTTGTAATCCTATTAGGTTCACTATTATGTTTCTTTCATGGTTGAATTATGAACTTCAATAGACTATTATGCATTTCTATTTAATATTGCTTACCATCTAGTTTTTGCTTTGCTTATTCACTTGATATCTAAAAAAACAATCATTGAGTAGCCAAGAGATTTTACTCGTGGATCTTGATTGAGTATATATGTACATGTACATATATATTATACATATATACTTGTATATATGTATAAGTATTTACCTGTATATATGTACATACTTATACATATACACTATAGTGAAAATGTATATACATGTACATATATACTGTAGTGTATGTATACAGGTATATATGTACATATACACTACAATGTATATGTACATTTACTTAGTATATATGTGCATATAAATACTTGTACATATATACCAGTATATATGTACAAATACATATATATCAGTGAATACATATATACTACTATATTTGTATATGTTGATATATATCAGTATATATGTACATATATACTGTAGTATAAATGTACATATATATTATAGTATTATATATTTATGACATTAAAGTTTTCAAAATCAATAGATAGTGTTTTTAATGAAGCAAAATTTTGCATGGTTTGCATTAAATCAATAATTTGCAAGGTTTGTAGTATTCTAAAACTCTTCATCTATTATATCTTCTACTAAACTATATATGTATACCTATATATAAATATTTGTATAACTATATAAAACTCTATATAATTATATATTACTATATTTGTAAGTATGTATAAATATATGTATACATATATGTAAATCTATATATTTTTTTATAACGTTGTATATATTTTTGTTCAACTACATATAACTACTTGTATGAATATATCTATATATAATGATATGTTTAATTATATATAATTATTTATAATTATATATACTAAATGTATAATAATATTAAACTATAAATAATTGTATCTTACTATATATATATAACTATAAAAACTTTTTACATTTAGATAAGAGATTAATTAGCTATAAAAATAAAAAAGTAAAATTTATGATTAATTAAAAAATTTATTTGAATATAAGAAAATAAGTATTTTTATAATGAAATTATGATTATGAAGTATCTGAAGATGATAACTTTTTAATTCAAATAAGTTAGAGGTAAGTGATAGGTTGGTTTGTTGAATATGAGTTAATTTTACTTTTTAGACATATATATTCTATACCTTATATATGTCTAGATGATAACAAGTTTCTCATAATATATTCATATATTATGAGAATATATGAATATAATATAACCCAAATTTATTTTATTTCCATTTTAAGTTTCTCATAATCATACTTAGACATATAAATTTATTCATATATGACACTTAGGGTCTCATTTACCAAATTTATATTTTGCACTTTTTCTATTAGTTAATTTTTCGGATTTGGTCAATTTCTTATTTAACATATAATATTCAATTATATATTTACATATTCATTTGCACTTGACATTTATCCATATAATCATATATCATTTAATATTTATCAATTATCATTTAATCATTTCTTAATTTATTAGAAAACCCCAAGTTTGGTTTAACCCAATATTTATCTTATTCATTTGCCCAAATCATTTTTTTGGGTGTTACATTTCATGCCATGATTAACTCAAGGTTGCAAAATAATTATATTGTCTCTATCATCAATGGAAATGGGGACCCTACTAGCTCTTTACGAGGAGTGATATTAAAATTCACAAATAATATTCAAAATATTTTTGGGACTACATACAATTCCCCACTTGTCTAGCTGTAAGTAGTCAAGTTTGGAATGATCTTGACCCTTGAGTGTATATGAAATTGTCTTTATCATTTTTCAATGAAAAAATAGAAATTACCCTTTTTAATACTGGGGATTAAAAATCCCTAGGGTCTGATGGGATTTCCTTTTAATTTTGTAAATACAAAAGGAATTATATTAGACAAGATGTTACTAATGCATGATAAGCATTTATTCTTAATGGAAAAATCTTGGAACATATCAATCAAGCATGTATTGTTTTAATTCTTAAATCTTTTCATGCATCTACTATTAAAGATTATAGATTGATTTCTTGTTGTAATGTCATTAACAAGATCATATTTAAACTAATAATTTCATAAATCAAGTCTATAGTTAATGATTTTATTTACCCAAATTTGGTATACAAAGTAAGGTTAATAATGAATAAATTTCTTCTTGCTCAACATTAGGAGATATACAAGGAAGGGTATATCTCCTTGGTGGTTTATCAAGATAGACCTGCAAAAAATCTTTTACATGGTAAATTAGATATTCATAACTGAGATGTTACATGCACTAGGCTTCACGAACAAGATCATCAATATTTTTTATCTGTGTATTTCAACCACCAAATAGTCCCTAATGATAAATGAGCATATGCATGAGTATTTTCAAGGAAAAAAAAAGGTCTAACTTATGATGATCCACTATTTCTCCATATCTTTATTATTGCTATGGAATAAGTATCAAAACAATATAATTATACCACTAAATACTATATTATTCTTCCAAACATGATATACTAAACAATAAATTTCTCATCTTATGTATGTAGATGATCTTTATCTTTTTTTTTTCAAAAAGAGAATGATCTTCTATTCATTCTTTATGAGATAGTGTCCAATTATTTTCTGAACCATCAGGACTACATGGTAATTCCTCCAAAACAAACTTCTTCTTTGTAGGGATAAAACTTGAGCACCACGAATTGATCATTAATAATTCTGATTTCTCACACATCAAACTTCCTTTTATATTTATGGGAGTTCCATAATCATCAAGTAGATTGATCACTTCACAATTCTTCTCAAGTCTATGAGATCTCTTCTATAATACAACTGTGGGCTGAAAAAATATTGTCTGTCACAAAGAGGATAGAGTTGTTGAATTATATCATCCAAGGAATTGAGGATACTAGTTTTTACTCTTCCTCATCCCTCAGGCTATTGTCATTTCCATTGATAACTTGTGTAGAAGATCTTTATAGAGCTCCCCAACCATAGAGAGAGATATATATAGGCACAAGGTCTCATGGAGGATGGGTTTTAAACCTATTTCCTACAGTGGGTTGGGTCTTCTTTTGATCAACCCAAAGAATAATATTTCTTTTCATTAAGAAACTATTGTGTATCAATAATAAATAGAATTCATTATAGATCCATTGAATCCATCATTACGATCTTGCCTCATATGATATTTGGAATATATTTTCTCGAGATGATATCTCATTTTAGAATGTCATTATTATTATATGAGATTAGATTATTCAATCTATTAGGAGCATTAGATATGCTAAAAGTATGATTTGTAAAAAAATAGGTGGAGGATAGGAAGAATTATTACAAATTATTACTTATACTTATTTCCACATAACTCAAAAAGTTCTAGATAATCTAAGTTATGATAATTTAAAATTCACACCCCTTAGCATGTCATCTTCACCTAGATGGATTCCCTAGAAAAATTGAGTTAAAATTCAGTTATTCACAAAGCTGAGTACCCTCATAAATGAATTAAATTAAAAACTTTGAAACCTTATTTTGGTAATGATCACATTCTTGTTGGAGATAGAGAAGAATTACTAATTACTTACTATATTGGTAATGCATCTCTTAACATTCATCTTGATAATTTAAATTTTAAAGATGTTTTAGCAGTTCTTGAGATAAAAAAAATTTATTAGCTGTTAGTCAACTTATTCATGACAATGATTGTTATTTGAATTTAACTTTTTCAGTTTTTGTTATCAATGACTCTATACAGTAGATAATGACAAATTATCATAAATAATAATTTTTTTATCCTTTAACATGTAAAAATAGAAATTATATTATTACAAAATCTCAAGTAGTATACTCAAAAATTTGGTATGCTTGTTTAGTGCATCCTAATTATGCCTTTTTAAAAAATTTAGAAAATAAAAAAGTTATTACTATTTCCAATTGGATAGTTAAGGATACTCCTTGCACTAATTATCAACTTGGAAACTATCGCAAAGGTTTATTTAATAAATCAAAAACTACTTTGAGTTTTCATCTTGAAAAAATTCATAGTGATATAATTAGCCCAATATTCTTATTTCTACACATAAATTTTAATACAATGTTATTTTTATTGAATTATTTTATCTGATACATATGTGTATATCCTTTAAGATACAAATATAAATTTTACCCATGTTTTCAAAAATTTCAAATGTTAGTTGAAAAAATTTTTGATAAAAACTTTGTAATATGATGTAAGAGATGAGTTTTCTTCAAGTAATTTTTCAATTCATTTGCTTCAATATGGGATAAAATAAATATCATATTTACATACCCATGAACAAAATGAATTAGATGATTAGCTGAGATAAAACATAGACATATTGTAGAAATACGTTTGACTCTTGTTTTCCATGCTAATGTCCCTTTAAAATCTGGTTGTACCTTTTTAATTGCTACTTATGTCTTATCTTATTAATATACTACACATATCTTTTATTGTTAATAATTATCCATATTTTAAATTATTTAGCTATCATCCAAGTTACTATATCTTATGTGTTTTTGGTACACACTTCTTTATTTATTTAAAAACCTCTAACATGCACAAATCTTCAAAAAATGTTGTATCTTGTTCTTTCTTAGGATATAATTTTTTACACAAATGTTATAATTGTCTTAATCTACCATCAAATTGGATTTACATTTCTCAACACATAGTCTTTAATAAATATCTTTAATGATATTTATTATCTTTCTTTTATAGTCTTTCCATTACATGTTTTTCTAATCTGGATGAATAGTTTTCAAGAATTGTCTTTATTGTTAGCAATGATCCTAATACACTAAAAAAATACTCTCAATGTTCTCCATTGGCATTGCTTCCATGCAAGAAGAACTTGCTACTATTCATGCTAATAACACTTGTCTTTAAAGTTATTGGCAACAAATGGGTAATTGCACCAAATTCAAAGAATATGATATGATTGACTGCTTTAAAGCATGTTTAGTTGCTAAGAGATTTTACCAAATTCCTAGACTTGATTTTGGTGAAACATTTGGCCTTTGTCAAGGCTACCACTAGTCATCTCATCCTCTCTATTGTCAAGAATCTCATCCTAATTGGTTATCTATTTGAGAAGTTTTTAATGAAATAATATCTTAGTTTTGTGAGAACAATCTGCCTGCATTGTGTTTGTCTTCTACAAAAGTCTATATATGGTCTTAAACAAGCCCCTTGTGCTTGGGTTGCTAATCTTTTGTCGAAAATCTTTTTTTTAGTTTTATATTTAGTCAAGCTGATAACTCTTTATTCATTCATCACACTTAATAATCTTGTCCTCTTTCTTGTTTATCTTGATGACATAATTCTTATTGGAAATAATATCTTTTTTATACATTAACTCATTACTTGACTGAATGATGATTTCTCTTTAAAGTATTTATGCAATCTCAATTATTTTTTGGGGATAGAGGTTAAAAATTTTCCTATGCCCATTTGTTTACTCAAACTAAATATGCACATGACCTGTTAGTTAAAACAAACATGCTTGATGCTACAAAAATAAATTCCCCCATTGCCCAGAAACCTACTCCTCTTCCAGATGATGAGCATCTCACTAATCCTATAACTTACCTAATGATTTTGTGGGTCCCTTCAATGTCTCACCTAAACTCGCCTTAATCATAGGTATGCTGTAAGCTTAGTCAGTCAACACTTCTAAAATCCAACCATGGACTTTCATGTAGTCAAACACATACTTAGTTGCATCAAGGAAACCCTCACATGTGGTTTGAGATATTTATAATAAATTTCACTTACTTTTAATGCCTTTTGTAATATAGATTAGGTAATTCATCCTTTTAACTCAACAAATTACTTAGTTTTTGCATCTTTCTTGAATCAAAATACATTAATTTTGCTTCAAATAAGTAACCTACTATCTCCCATTCTGGTGCAAAAGTATAATATCACACCAAGGTCACTAATGTTACTAATCTCATGTGACTCCAATATCTTCTCCATGACATTGGCATTCAACCCGAACGTCACCCTCTCCTTCTTTATGACAATCAAAATGTTATTCACACTTATTACATAATAATATTTTTCATGCTTGCATCAAACTAATTGAAATTAACTATCATTTTATTCATGAAAATACATCAATTTTGGTTCCAAGAAGTAACATTTTATTTCCCACTCTAGTGCATAAACATAATATTGTGCCATGGTCACTACTATTGTTGATCTCATGTGACTCCAATATCTTCTCCATGACATTGGCATTCAACCTGAACATCAACCTCTCCCCCTTTGTGATAATCAAAATGTTATTCACTTATTACATAAGCATATGTTTCATGCTTGCATCAAATACATTGAAATTGAATACCATTTTATTCATGAAAATGTCATGTTTAGCATCTTTAACTCTGTCATCTTTCCTCTAAACAAATTGTTGATATTTTCATGAAAGTTTACAATACCTTTTATTTAATGACTTTCAATATAAGTTTAATGCTCATTCTGGTGTTGCCTTCTTAGTGCATAAAAATATATGCAATACTATAAATTAAACAAGCAAGTAATTATTTTTTCTTTCAATCATAATCTAAGATCGCCTTTATCACATATATGTAAATTTATATGTACATGTATATCATTCATAACATCCACATATAAATTTATACATCATATATAACAACATCAATATATCTATATATATTTATAGATTTGCATACATATATGCATATGCATATATACATATGATGTTGTGTGTGTGTGTGTGTGTATGCATTACATTTTCAAAGATATATATATATATATATATTGTATATTAATTTAGTTTTATGATGATTTTTTGAAATGTAAGTGGTGATTGAAGGAATCTTGAACATTATCCAAAACATTTGATGGATAGATAATACTATTTGATATATTTTCAATGATAATTACTTGACATTTGTTATAATATTTTTTGATCGACACTAAAAGTTTTCCATAAAATGTCATGAAAATCTGACTTTTTTAACTATTTTATTTGAAATGTGATAAATATTCATGATTTTTTATCCTTTTATATATTTTTTTTATATTTTTTATATATTGGTGATTTATTTTAAAATTAGTTTAGGTCAACTTTTTATGACTTTAAATATTTATGAATATTTTTTTATTTTTTAAAAATTCTATAACATGTTCATATTTTAGTTTTATATAACATATTTAAATCATTAAAAGTGTATGTTGTTTAACTTTTTACTAGCAAGTGTAACAAGAGTTTTTTCTCATATTCAATATGAACAATAATTTGCGGACATATATAAAAATATCTATATTTCTATTTTGATGAAGTAGGATTGATTTTATGATGTCAAATATCAATGAATTGTTTTGGAATTATAATAAACAAATTCAAGTGTCATAAAACAAATGTTAAAATATATCAAAATAAATCATATATCATTAAAACTCATATATCATTAAACAAATGTTTGATATTATTGAATATTATTGAAAATTATCAATTTGTATAAAAATCCAACAAATAAAATTGAAGATCATTGATATGTGGGGAAAAGTCAACGATGGGTGGGTGAAGATTTATCTTGCTTGTTCTTTCATTTGAGAGACCCTCTTGCTCATTTATAAAAAGTTTTTTTTTCATTTTTTTAATCATCCAAATCTTAAGTTTTATTAGTATGTATTTTATTGTTTATTTTTTTTTCATTATTTCTTATGAATTTTCTATTTCAAATTATTTGATGTATGTTTTATTTTTGTAAGATAAACACATAAAATTTATTCATGAACTATAAAAAATATGTTAACATATCTTACGTACTTATTGAAAATGATTAAAATTGTTCAAAAAAAATTCATATGCAATAATAAAAAGTCATATCATTTATAAAATATGAATGTAATTGAATAACATGGAATTGTCATTAAATGCTACCAAACATATTCTATCATTCTCAATTAATACCAAGAGAATCATTGAATATTGCTCATTGAAAGCACATCATATATTATTAAAAAATTTCATAATATCATTAAAACTAAATAGATTAAATACAAAAAAAATAATCATGAGATTTCATTAAATATACATTTTAAAAAGATATCAAATAACATTGAATATGGCAGGATGTACAATAATGTATTAATGTTATTTGATTCGTGGAATATATAAACTTAAGTCATTTTTATCTTAAGATATGAATATATTCATATATTCATATTTTATAAATCAATAACTTGTTATCATCTTTATTGTTCTATATATGAAAAAATAGATAATTCAAATAAGAAGAACTAAGTGATAAATTAGAGCTATAAGAATCACTTGTTAAAATAATTAGACATCAATTATTGTTCTACTTTTTTAGAGGATATAAAGAATCTAGATGCATTGACTTTGTAAAAATTATATAAAATTTTTTTCGTGATATCTAAAGTCTATCGTATTTATGATTGTGAATATTATTTTAGATAGGAAAATAAAAGTACAATCAATATTATTGAAAATTTGTTATGATAGAAAGATTAAGATAATACATAGATGAGCCTTCAAAATCAAATTCATACATTATAACAAAATACATATGATGATGTATATGATAAAATTTAAAGTTGTACAAATCATAATAGTTAGATTGAAAAAGATTTTATAATTTTTATCATTTTATGACTTAATGATTTGTAATATTTTTTATGTTTTAGTTCTATTTTGAAAGATAATGTCACCATATTTTATTTTAATAAGTATTAATTATAATTTTAAATTAAATAATTTTTAAAATATTTTTTTTAATTCATAATTTAAACTTTTTTATATACTAGGTATGTATGTATATATATTGTATTTACATTATGTATGCATGTATCTACAGAATAATCTTTCTCTATATACAATGTGTATATGTATATATTCAATATGAGTGTATATACACATTGTATGTACATTCTATATACATTATGTATATATTTAGTATAGTGTAATACACAATAATTATATTATGTGTATATATAGATACACATAACAATTAACACATCTATGTTATGTATAGTAATTTGATATAATGCTGCCATCATGCTCTGCACTTGCTCCCTGCACACACTGTCCAGGGGACATGGCCCATAGGAGCACCGGGTCCAGAGCCTGTGCCCTTGTGAAGTGGACAAGGTACCATGGATAGGCCCTGACGAGGGCATGCCTAAGCTTTCCTGGTTCAAACCTAGGCTATTCTATGTTCGCCACGTGCCAGGCCAGGCAATAGCCATTCTCATCACAATTGTTGGCAAAGATTTTAATAAGAATTATCTGTACTATCTTAATTTCTTTTTTCTTTGAAGTTTGAGGTGATGAATATATAAAATATTCATTATATTTATTGCACAATTTTAATTTATGTATTATTTTTTTTCTCGTATATAGTCTATGTAGTGTAGTGCTTATATTGATGGCATGCTCCAAACACTTTTACTTTTGTTCTTTAAAAAAACATCATGTGTCTTGGGGCAATCTTCAACATGTTAGCTGAAATGATGGTGGTGCTAGCGGCATTATCACTTTTATTTCTCCCGCTTTCATATCATGTTCAATGATATAAATACATGCATTTAGGTGCCTCATTCCAAATGCAACCAAACCAATAAAAGAGAACAAGTATAAAGCCACACAGAAGAAGAAATACATGATGAAAATTTATCTTTGAGAGCATGTTAGATTTATAAGATAGAAAGCATGTTGTGATTGAATTAGCATCAAGATCATTGGAGATTGTATTATTTTGTTTTGGCACGTGTTGTTTTTTTGTTTTGTTTTGGAAGATAAAAATTTTGGTTTTCTGGGCATGTATTGTTCTGATTTTCACCGGGCGACTTTTTTTATTTTTTATTTGTCAATTAGTTTTCGTAAAGTCTGAAGCCAATGCAATTTGTTAATTATACTAGGTTTCTACTTACCATGCAAAGTTGGATGTTCTGGCAGAGCAATACTAGGCCTCATGTTCTATCTCTTGTGGTTTGCTGATCTTTATTTTCAGACATGTGGTGCATGACATGCACTGTATATGTACAAATACCGAGTATATAAGTATGAATATACTCGGTATATACATAAGTATATACCGAGTATATATGTAGGTATATATTGAGTATGTACATAAGTGGGTGCATATATTTATTTGTAGACATGTATATATTGTCATACATACACGCCCATTCACACACACACACACACACACACACTTGAATATATAATTGCTCAGGCTGGTCTAGTCATCATCATTCATTACTTATCGATGTAGGTCATAAAAGTCATGAATATTAGACCTTTCCCAAGCTGTGGCATGAAGATATTTCTTAGCTAGGCTAGCCAGGCAGCCATAGGTTGGTCTTAAATCTTTTAGTAATTGTGTAGATATGTAATTATCACATGGTACAAAGCGTATGTATGAGGAAATAAGTTTTCTTGTTGTAGGCACTGCAATGATTGGTTATAATTGTACTATGTATTAGGATGATGATAATGATGCTCGTGTAGTCTCGTTTATGTTTTTATATCTCACAAACCTATATTCAATTGGAAGGAAAAATGTATCGTTACCTGATTTTTATAGGCCGTGAGTGCCAAAAGGAATATCGGGTCTTGTTTAGGGAGAAGTAGCTAGCGGTCACGTCAAAAACTCGCTCAATCTCAAAATGAGGGGTTGGTAGAAAAGTTCATCAGTCAAGCATCATCACCATTCCCACTTTTATTATCAGTGGTAGCTGGCGGCAGTAGCTGCTGTGGCAGTGGCAGCAGCTGCTAGGGTAGCAGTAGCCATAGCGGTAGCAGCAGCAACAACAATAGCAGGAGCAGCAATAGTTGTGCCAATAGGAGCAGCAGTGGAACCAACAACAGTAGCAATGGCATTAATAGTAGGGGCAGCGGTAGCAGTAGCAGCAGGAGCAGTAGAAGTAGCTGCGATGGCGGCAGCAACAATAGCAGCAAATGCTGTATATACGTATGTATACACACACATATATTACTGCAATATTTGTACATATAATACTATAGCATTATATGTACATATATACTGAGTATATACGTACGCAGTTTATATGTACATATAATACTATAGTAATATATGATAATATACACAACAGTATATATGAACATATATACTATAGTATTATATATTTATCAAACCATAACTTTTTTTATTTGTTTTTTTTGATTTAATTCACTTATTTAAATTTCATACTAATATGGCACCTCATTGTTCTCCATATGAAGATTGTATAAGTGAGGGATTTTCTTTACTAAACATGATGCACCGTGACTCGGATAGCTTTGTAGCATCTGAAAGATGGTGATCGGGGGAGCTGAGGATGAGAAAGCAACGTTAATGCACAGATAGATTATACTTTATGCATTATCAATAGATACATTGATGAATAAGATGTAATAAATTTTTGTTATGCCATTGTTTTAAATATGCAAGACAAAGATTTCTTAGATTATAGTTATTTAAAATTATTATTCTAATAATTTATTCATCATTTTGTGTTGCACATTAGCTTGGTGGAGTGCTCATTTTTCTATGTTTAAGATTCCTATTTATATTTTCATGGTTACTGCTACAAATGATCAGTCTCAATTTCATCTGCTAGTTCTTTTGTTAGCTTGTCAACTCAGGCATGGCGGTGTAGAGCAACCCCCTTATAAGCCTTGGGACTGATAGAGAGTTCTGGTTATGGGGAGGCAAGATGTGAACTTTGATGCCCCAAGCCTGGCACGTGGCTCATCTTCCAGGTTTTTCTCTATGATTTTTTAGAGATATTTTCCAAAATTTAAATAATCTTCGTATTTCTTATTTATGTTGATAGTGAAGTTTTGTCCCACCTTTGTGAAGTATAAATGGGATAATACTAATTTGTTGTAGTTTTGTATCATTTGAGGGTATGTGATTATATATATGTACATATAATACTACAGTATATACGTACATATATACTATTGTATATAGGAAACTTTTACAAAATATAATTAATACAAAATTTGAAAATTTTGAAATATAAAAAAAATATAAATGTTTTTCATTAAAGTTAAAAAAAATAAATTAATATTTAAAAATAAATACATATATGTTTGCCCCTACTAAAATTTATAAGAATTAAATAATTGAGTAATATTTTTTCTATTAACTTATAATATTCAGTCTTTATTAAAATAATTATTATAACTTTTTTTAATTATCTTATCACTTTAAGTAATTTTTTGAATTTTAAAAATTATAAATGATATCAAATAATATGAAATTTTATCTATTTAAAATTATTGCATATTATTTTCATAAAAATTAATATGATGAATTCTTAAAAATTTATAACCATAAAATATAAATTTTTATATATTTTTTAATATTAAAAGTATTTTATAACTCGTGGTAGAGTGGATAGAAGACAAATCATCTTTTCATGTATGTCTTATTAAATCAAGTTTGTTAATTTTATAGCTATCTGATATTTTTTTTATAAGGCTGAACATATATATTTTTTAAATTGTTTATATATTTATTGTTTAATTAATATTATAAAAAAATTGTAAGGTGTATATTTTTTATTTGTACCTTTCTACACACACATTAATTTAGTTGAAAAAATTTTGATAGTAAAGAAAATAAATGAGTCTTTTTTTATTATATATATATATATATATATATATATATATATATATTATATTATTTATTTAATATTTTTATAATTAAAAATATAAATATTTTGGAAATATATATAATTTTATTATTCAATGTTTATTTTGTCGAGACTAAGTCCTCCATCTTTCTCACAACATTTTCGAAGAATAAGCGACACAATTATTCCACAGTCCTCCATTCTTTTCTCGACACCGATGCAACATAAACATATTCGAATTAAGCGATAATTTGTTATTGATTTGAGGTACATTTTCTACCCTAATTATTCAACGATTATCTTAATGCGTATTGATTCTGTTAATATTTTTTCTAAAATTCTTCTTCTTTAATCGTATACATTAATTTAATAATACTTATTGTGATACATACCTAATGCATTTTTGTTGTATTGGGTAGTAGGTATGCTAATATAAACTTAATTTAATTATACTTTTTTTAAAACATATTCTGTTAATTTAATTATACTTTTTTTTAAATAAATATTCTGTTAATTTAATTATAATTGGATTGCTTATATAAACTAAATCGTATATAACACAAAATGGGTGTTTTGTGTTGGGCAGTGTGTATATAACACATAAATATACTAGTGTATTTTATTATATTTATAACTATAAAAATACCTTACATAAACATAACTATATATAATCATAACAATATATATATATATATATCATAATTTTATATATGATACATTCAATATACATGTCGTGTATTTCAAATATAATTAGTATTATACATATAACATTATATACATATTTTACACAGATAAATATATATTTACTTTATGATAGGATTTTAATAATGTATATTTGAAATTTGTAAGTCATCATTCTGAAATACACATCTAATAAATTTGCATTATGAAAATAACTATTATTCCATAATGCCTTGCCTACCCAATAAGTATAATTAAATTAATATATGTAAACTATATTTTATACATGACTTTATGTACAGGGAAAACCAGACATTCTTATAAAAATGTAAGAGTGTATTTAATATCTATAAATTTAAAGTATAGTCACCTTAATATCTGTTAATGTCAAATAATTTCTGTAAATATTTATTGATCGGTTTTCAATTAGTTTAAATAAAAATGTAATAGGCTTTATGAATACTGATACTAATTTACACGACATTTAAATAAATGTATATATTTGACTATATTTTAATTACTATGTTTAATTAAATGCCACATAGGCTACATTATAAATACCCTAGCATTGACTATCAATATGATTCATATTGAATTAAAATATATAAAATATCCAACTCATCTAACATACATTATTTCCTACATGAATTGATGCCGATGACTTTTTGATGGGTTTGAGAAGTTCCACCTATATGGATGAGTAGCTCTCACATATTTTATCACCTCTATAGCCATTAACTCATAAATTGTATACCAATGGACTTGATACTATTTACTAATTATAAGCTAACCATAGAATTGTTTACTCGAGTAAACATTAGAAACTATTTACTTATTGTAAGCTTAGATAATGAAGAAACTTTGATAATTAATCCAAATAATCAATATCTATGAAATGATAATCCAGATTCATAGAGTTCACTTTATTACTTGTTAAACTCATATACTTGTGATACATTTTACCATGCTATAAAATAACTAACACTTGCATTGATTTTTGTAGTGTCTTGTCTCTCTATAATTTCAATACTTAATGGTCCTTGAGCTATTATAATTACAATGATCCTTAGGTTTAGACCTCTTGTTTTTGGTTTGCTTTAACATTTTTTCTTGGTTGAATTTCTTTCAATTAACTTTGTATATAATTCTAAAGAGGTTGATGTTTCACTTGTCTATCTCTGTTGAATCTCCTTGCTGAGAATTAGATCTTGAACATCATCAAATTTCAATTTATTAGTTCTTGATGAACTATGAGCAACTATAATTGTAATATGATAATTTTTGATACAGAACATAATAGTATCAATGCACATATTTCATTATTGACTTCAATACCAAACAAACTTAATTGGGTTGTGATTGTGTTGACTTTATTGAGTTGTTGGGGCATTGATGTGCTTTCTGTCAACTTCAAATTGAAAAAACACCTCATCATGTGCACTTTTTTAGCATCAATTAGTTTTTCGTATATACTAGCAAGAGCCATCATAAGCCTTACTATGCTATTATCATTTTTTATACTGAAAGTAAGTTTGTAAGATATCATATTTCAGATGAATTCAAGTGCTAGCATGTGCTCTTCTTTCTTCTTAGATTCTATCATCTTCCTCAGAAGGGGTTGATATAGATTTTCTAGTATATATAATCCTCCATCTATATTTTCAAGAATCCAAATTTCATTCTATAGATTTTTTTTTATTTTCATTTTTCCTTCAAATGTAGTCATTACTATCTACAAAATATAAATTCTTCTAGACAATTCTTGCAAAATACTATGTATGAGAATTGAGAACACCACTTTTAACATGCTGATATTGTCTGCAAAATTTTTACTATTTATTAAATTCATTATTATTATCAATAGTAACTTCGCCCAATGGTGAATCATAATGCACAACTTAAACCTCCAATACAAATTGTTGATAATAACTTGATTTCCTATTTGTTAGATAGACATTTAGATAAACTGACAAATATAAAGGTAAATATATTGAATGAGTGATAGATAGATAGATATATATATATATATATATATATATATAGAAAGATTGACAAATAGGCCGAAAATAGAAAGATAGTTAGATAGTTTGAGAGATAGAAAAATAGAAAGAAGATATATAAATTAAATGATAAATATAATAGTTAGATAGTTACATAGATATATAGATTAACATATAAACATTTTGACATAAAATAGAAAGATAGAAGGATAAACAAATAGACAAATATATAGATAAACTTATAGATAGATACATAGATATACAAATAGATAGATAGATAGATTGATAGTCAGATTGATAGATAGTCTAATAGACTGATAAACTAATAGACTGATAGATTGATAGAGAGGCAGATAGATATATAGAAAGACATATAGAGAGATATATAAATAAATAATTAGAAAGATAAATAGATAGATAGATAGATAGATAGGTAGAGAGCTATATAGATAGATAGATAGATATAAATATAGATATATTGATTGATTGATAAACAGATAAATATATGGATAAAAATAATGATAGATAGATAGATAAACAAATAGATAGATAGATATATTATAGATAGATAGATAGAAGATTAATTGATTGATAGATAGATAGATTGATAGATAAATAGATAGCTATAAAGATAGATAGATAGATAGACATTTAGAAAGGTATATAGATAGAAAGATAAATAGCCATATATATAGACAGATAGATAGATAAATTATTAGACAGATAGATAGACAAATAAATATAAATATAGATATATATATATATATATAAAGACAGACAGACAGGTAGATAGATAGATAGACAGATATATAAATAGATAGATAGACAAATAAATAGATAGATAGATAGATTATATATAGATTGATATGCAAATTTATTGATAGATTGATCGACAAATTGATAGACTATTTGATAGACATAATGATAAACATAATGATATATAGATATATAGACAGACAAACACATAAAGATAGATACATTTTTTAAAGGTTTTTTTATTATTATGCCCTCTCTTTTGGCGGAGGAATACCATTTGTACAAACTAATACTACCCTTTTTCCCTTTTACACCCATTCTCAGAAAAGAAATAAAAACCTAGCTCTATGAAATCATGCTTTTAACTCTCTTCATTTAAGTATGCATTATGAGGTATGTATACTAATTTTGATGCAATTTTCTGGACTATTTTGTTCAAGTTGTGTTTGTAATATTTTCCTGCCTTTCATAACTTTGTTTGGCTCTTTGAATAGGGATAACTATGCTTTTTCAATAACACTTCTCGGTACTGCAATTAATTTGATAACTTTGTGTTTGAATCTTTTCTGGGCTATTTCGCTGCCCCGTTGATGCCTTACCGAGCCCCCCTACTTGACAGGTCTCCTTCAGCTGCCCCGTTGATGCCATAATCTCTTCATTCAACAGACCCTTTTCGCTACCCCGTTAATACCTTATTGCTTGGAGGTGTATATTCAGTCTCCTCCTGCATCATTAACACCCAAAAATCGGCAATATCATGCATAATTATAGCTATTGTTCTCTTACCTCTATGAACCTGTTGAAGCTTCACTCCGTGTCCCTTCAGTTGGCTTTGCTGTGTGTGAACTACCTTTACAGACTCATACAGGCGCGTCTACTACCCTATACAGACTTCTGCCACCTTTACCATAATCAAGTTACAGACTCTATTTTCTAACTCATTAGATATCAAATTCAACAAATTACAAGCGATATTTAAAGAATATAAAACAACTGTCCTCAGTACTAAAGCCCCCTTTTGGTACTTTAAAGCTTTTCCTGCAAAAAAAACCCAATACAACCAATACCATATAAATTATATTATCACTACTATACCCTTACCAACTTACATTTGCTTCCCTATTGGAGCTTCTTTCAGAAGGCCTTCACAGCCAGCTGACATCCTGCCCAATGCCTCTCTTTTTTTTATGAATGTTTCTCATTCTTCAGGAAGGCTCTTTTCCCCTATCAGGACTAGGGAGATCTTCTGATAAGACTTGCTACCGCCTACAATTGTCTTTAAAGAGAAACAAAAGGCACAAAACAAAGACACATCCCAAAGCAAGAAATCCAATAAGTTTTCTTAAAATTATGTTTTATTCTTTTAATTTTGAACTCTAATATAAGGAAATCCTATTTTGTCAGGTCTTATCAATCATTTGTACTTATCTGGAATGTTATTCTCATTAAATTCCTGAAAACCTTTCCTCAAATATTCCTCTACTAATTTGTCTGCAAGCGCATTGGCTTCCCTAAATATGTGAATAATTTCCCCTTTTAGCTCAATTACTAATTCTTTTATCTTATTAATATCTTCGTCTAACCTCCATAGCTCTATTTTGTCTTTCACTAGATCTACTAAAAGACTCGAGTCTACCTGAATTTGAATTTTGCTGAATCCATTTTCTTTGCAAATTTGAAGACCCTTATATAGAGCCGTTGTTTCTGAGTGCAAAACTGAAGAGGCTGTTCCTCTCATAGTAAATGCCTTAATTACTCTACCTTCCTCATTTCTTATTACTCCTTCACCTCCTGCCACTCCCATGTCTCTTTTAAAACTTCCATCTGTATTTAAGATAAGATAGACTTTTAGAGACTTTCTCCACTTAATAATTTTAATAGCTGGTAGTTTTATGAGGCTTGTGGAAAGGCCCCTACCCTTTTTTCCATCAATGTCCTTATTTTTTATTTTTATCGGGTAGCATGCTGTTATGAATGCGCTTTCTTATTTTAATCTCTTCTAGGATGTTCTCATAGCTCATCGGGATATTCTCAAAACGACTTTTATTTCTGGCTTTCCATATGCACCATATCGTAATATGGGGAATATATTGTCTTAGCCATTTGAGAATTTTATTCTCGGAGCACTTTTGAACCCAACTTTCTAATCTATCAAATAGATTTCCTGCTTCTATTTTAATTTCTGCTTATGTTTCTAACTTTCTCTATAATTTAATAGCTATAGTACCTATAGAAAATAAGTGCTCAATACTTTCTATCTCCTTTCTGCAACATTTACATCTAGAAGTTAGCTTTATACCCTTTCTTTGTATATTCTCATCTACCGGTATGACTTTTGCATGGAGTTTCCACACAAATATATTAATTTTCTGTGGGATCTCTTTTACCCATAATCTTTCATAGATATCCTGCGACTGCCTTTTTCTTCTTACTAAATTTTTTGCGCTCTTTAATGTAAAAGTACCTTGAGCATTGAGCTTCCATTTCCATCCTCTACTTGTCAGAATCGCATGATTTTCTACTATATTTTTCTGTTTATTCATTAATTTCCAACTTTTTGATGCCTTTCTAGAGTTAATCGGCTTATCTCCAAGCCCGTATCTAGCTTTTATATATGTAGCCCATAGACTCCCATTTTCTTTTACTCTCCACTAGTTCTTCCACGCACAAGCTTTAGATATATCTTCTAGTGTAGAGAAACCTAATCCGGCTTCTTCCTTTGGGTAACATAAATCTTGCCATTTTTTCCAGTGAAGCTTGTTCTTTCCTTCTTTTTTCCCCCCATAAGAAATTTGCCATTTCTCTTTCTATTTTTTTAACTATGCATTTTGGTGGCTGCGTCGACATTAAAACGTGCGTTAGGGAACACTGGAGTACATGTGTTATAAGTGTAATCCTTCCTGCCATACTTAACAGATTCACCTTCCAACTCGTGATTTTATTTCTAATCTTATCCACTAAGAATGATAAGTATTCCTCCTTCACCCTTCCTTCATAAATAGGGCATCCTAGGTATATAAGAGCACCCTTTGCTTGCATGAAACCTGTGATTCTGCTAATCCTTTGCGAGGTAATTTCTGATGTGTTTTTGGATGTGAGGAATTGACATTTATTCGTATTCAATGTTTGTCCTGTTTCTTCCTGCAAAGACTACAAAAGAAACATCATATTTTTCAAAGATTTACTACTGGCATTTGTGAAGATGATAATATCATCCGCATATGCCAGACAATTCACAGGAGGAGTATGCCTGGGCTGCTTGAAAGCAACAATTTTGCCCCTTCTCATTTCCTCTTTTAAGGTAACTATAAATAGTTATAAGTATATATTGAATAAAGTAGGGGAGAGAGGGTCTCCCTGCCTGAGTCCTCTTGTTGGTTTAAATTCACCACTTACCTGGCCATTTACTAAAAGTTTTACCCATACACTTGAGACGCACCTAAACATCAAATCTATCCAGTATTCTGAGAAACCCAACCTTCTCATGAGATAACATAAAACATCTCATTCTACTCTATCGAAAGCTTTAGCCAAATCCAATTTCAGAATAACATTCCCTCCTCTCACTTTTGTTCTTATTTCTCTCATCATTTCTGATGCTAAGTTTATATTTTCCATCATCCATCTATTTTTTACAAAACCTACTTGCTCAGGCAATATAGTATTAGGAAGAATATTACTTATTCTATTCAGTAATATTTTAGTTAAAATTTTAAAGACAGAATTACATAAACTAATTGGTCTATAATTCTCCTCCCTCTGCGGGTTATCTTTCTTAGGTATCAGCACAATGAAGGAAATAGCCCAAGATTTTGGAATTTCAGCACCTGCAAAGATCCATTCAAAGGCCGCAAGTATATTAGTTTTAATGATATCCCAACTTTGTTGAAAGAAGCCATTATTCCAGCCATCCAGACCTACAGTGCTATCTTTGTCTGCACTAAATACTACTTCTTTAAGCTCTTCTTCCTTTAGGGGTTCACCTAGAAGGTCATTCTCCTTTTCTGAGACTTTTTTTACAATGTTTCTCATTAACTTATTTTTTCTAACCATGCCTTGTCCGCATAAGATGTTTTTGAAGTGATTATGTAATATATTTTTTATCTCATCCTCCTTTTCTATCCAATCACCATTTGTTGACCTCAACCCTTTTAATTTACTTTTTGAATTTTAATTTTTGCCATTGCATTAAAAAATTTTGTATTTTTATCTCTGTCTTTTAGCCACCTAACTTTTGCCCTCTGCTTCCAGAAGACTTCCTCCATGTGCATTCTAAGTCTCAATTCTGCTCTAGCTTTATTGAGTTTTATTCTATCCTATTGACTAGAAGTTTGTTCATATTTTATTTCTAAACTAGTCACTTCCTGTTCAGCTTCCTGAATTTTTTTAGTTAAATTACTGAATACCTCCTTATTCCATTTGTTCTAAGTCCATCTTAAACTACGTAGTTTTTTTTTGCTAAGATTTGTAACGGGTTCCCCAAGAAGGAACTCCTCCATGTTTCCCTTACTATCTTATCATATTCCTTATGCAATCCCCACATATTTTGAAATACGAAGCCTTTGTGTCTACTCTTGCTTTCTTGAAAGGATATCAAAAGTGGGCTATGGTCTAAGCAGGTTCTATTTAAATGTTTAACCTTTATTCCTCCCAATTTATCCAGCCATTGCGAGTTAAACAGAACTTTGTCTAGCTTGGACCAAATTTCCCTTCTCTTTCTCCAGTTATTACACCATGTGTAATTCGATCCTATGAAGTCTACTTCTAAGAGATTCGCTCTAGCAATCGCCTCATTAAACTAGGCTATTGCTAACTTATCCGGCTGTCTTCCACCTTTTTTCTCATTGATTTTTCTAATCGCATTAAAATCTTCTCCGATGATCCACGGGGAGTTCCTTGTGGCTAAAAGCCCCATCTCCTCCCATAAGGGTTTTCTTCCCTCCTTCGTACTCTTCGCATAAACTACTGAGAAAATAGTTGTAGACTGGTCTTGGAAATTAAAAGTGATTATTTGTTCATCTTCTGCAACTATCTCTAAATCTACGTTCTTTCTCCACATAACCCATAACTTACTGTTACGGTTTGAGAAAACATTATCTAAGCTGATCTTCTCTTTATATTTCTCTAGTTGATTACTATCCAGCATTGGTTCAGCTAGAATGATAATTTTTAAATTATGGATTTTAATTAATCTTTTAATTCTATTTATCGTTAGAGCATTCGCCACTCCTCTTATATTCCAAAACAAGCTATTAAACATCTCTACGTATCCCTAGCTTGAGCTCTTGTAATGCATTTACTTTCATACTTCAAATTTTTGTATTTTTTCCTATTTCTGATGGACTTACTTGAGCTGGACGACACTATTTCAAATTTCTTTAGTACACTTATCTTTTCTAAGCTTTTTCCCATTTGCTTGATTTTTTCTATCACTGATTGTTTATCTTGTAGGCTATCCTTGTGCGTTTCTTGCTTTGAAGATATTAAATCCTCATAACAAAGGTTATAATTCAGATCACCTCTCTCTTTTTTATTATTAATGCAAGGCCAACTTTTCGCCTCCGACTCTTCTTCCGAAAGTAAATCATCCTCCTCCCAATTATAAGGCTTCCTATTCCCTTCTAAATGTGCTTTTCCTCTAAATTCCATCTTCTTCTTTCTAGGATTTAACGTGTTTTCTTTCCCCCCCTTTTTCTACCACAAAAACCCACTTTTATACTTCAAGCCACCTTCTAATTTCCTCTCTCTTTTTCTCCCCTCCCTTCTGTCTCCTCTCCCCTCCCTTTTCCCTCATTTCTGTTTCCTCTTCACGATATTCTACCCCCCCCTTCTTTAAGCCTCTCATTCACCTCCTCCCCCCCTCTACTTCATTAACCTCCTTTCTTCCTATTAATCGGGCATCCCCCTCCACTATCTCATGTTTTACACTCTTTTTTTGTACCTCATCACTTGTGTTCTCCCCTCTACTCCTTTTCACCCATATTTCTTTTTCCTTCCTATTTCCTTTTCCCCATTTCCCAAACATGCATTCATCCTGCCCATGCCCTAGTTTAAGGCAAGTTAGACAGTAAAAAGGCAAGGCCTCTGGAATAATTTCCTGCCAGAAACCATTGGCAAGGTCAGTGCCTATCCACACCCTCTTCGGAGGGGGAGACTTGAGGTCAATTTCCACGCATATTCTGGCCAAACTTGGCCTCGTTATCATGGCCTGCGGCTTCATCTAGTAGGAGAGGAGTACCCAAACAGCAAGCAATTGAATAGAGAGATTGTTTATTAAACAGATGTATGGGGAGTTTGGGTAATGAAAACCATACCAGTGTGATAGAGGACTCCTCCAATGGTAAAAATTCTGGCGTCCACTTGAAGACTCGCATTGCATAGCCCACTATACTCCATGTTCCTCTGGGCCAAACCCTGAGGAAGTCATCCTCTTCTCTGAATTGCAGGAACGTTTGCTTACCGTCGTAGTTAGCTATCTTCACCCTTTCTTGCAGTTTTAAGGAAGCAACGAAATCATATATCTCGTTAAAATCGGGTCTTCCATGTGAGAATTTAGCAACGAGGGTGTGTTTGAACGGGGCAGCAAGCTTGTTCATCTCCTAATATGAAAATATTATCGCCGGGGTTCCTTCTTTCACGATAAGCTTCGGATACAGGACCACTGGTTCATCAATATTGTAGGAGAAAGACTTTTTGGTGAAGAGGGAACTAATTGGCTCCATTTTCAGCTTCGAGTCGAGCTTATTTTGCGCAACGATGGAAGTTTACGGGAAATCGCTTCTGTATCGCCGAGGGTTCCTTCTTCGAGCACCTCCCAAAAATCATATATTCAAAACAAAGTTTTTTATAGAAAGATAGATACATACATACAAATATAAGATAGATAGATAGATAGACAGACATGTTGATTGATTGATATATAGATAGAAAGATAGATATACAGATAGATAGAGAGATAGATAAACAAACATACAGAAAGATAGATAGACATATATATAGATAGATAGTTAGATAAACAAATAGATAGAAAAATAGATAGATAGATATATAAATAGACAAATAGATAGACATATAGTTAGACAAATAGATTGACACATAGATATATAGATATATATATATATATATATATATATATATATAGATAGATTGACATTTGGATATACAGAAAGATAAATAGATAGATATATAGATTGATAGATAGAGATAGGTAAAAAATTGATAGATATATAATAGATAGTTAAATAAATAAATAAATAGATAGATATAAAGATAAATAGATAGTTAGACATAAAGATAGATAGATAAATAGATATATTGATAGATATATAGACAAATAGATAGATAGATAGATATATACACATATAGATAGAGAGATAGATTGATAGATAGAAAGATTGATTGATAAAGAGATAGATAGATATATAGATAAGTAGGTAAATAGATAGAGAGATAGACAGATAAATAGATAGATATATACATATGTAGATATATTAATAGATATATAGATTTATAGATAGAAAGATTGATAGAATGCTAGACATATAGATAGACAGATTAATAGATATTATAATAGATAGATTAAAAGATTGATTGATATATAGATATAAAAAACAATTGATAGACAAATTGATATATGATAATAGATTGTAAGATAGATTAAATGACAGATAGATAGATAAATACATAGATAAATTGATAAAAATATAGATAGACAGATAGATAGATAGATATATATATAGATTATTAGATAGATAGATTGAAAAATAGATTGATAGATATAGATTGACAGATAGATAGAGATATAGATAGATAGATAAAAAAATATTCGGATATATAGACATATAAATAGATAGAAAGATACTAATAGATAAATAGATATATAGATAGAAAGATAGGTATAAAGATAGTTAGACATATAAATAGAAAGATAGATAGATAGATCGATAGATTCATAGATTTATAGATAAATGATAGAAAAATAGATAGATAGATAGACAGATTAATATACAAATATATAGATAAATATATAGAAAGATTAATAGATAAATAGACAGATAGATAGTCAGATTGATATGTTTTTTGAAAGTTAGATTGATAGACAGATTGATATATAGTTTGATAGCCCGATTGATACATAGATTAATAGACAAATTAGTAAATATATTGAAAGAATATATAGATAGATAAATAGATAGACAAATAGATAGGCAAAAAGATAGAAAGATAGAAAGATAGAAAGATAGATAGATAGATAGATAGATATACATATAGATAGACAGATATATAGAAAGATATATTGAAAGATAGATTGACAGAACGATAGTTAGATAGATTGACACATAGATAAACATATAGATAGATAGATAGATAGATAGATCAATAGATAAATAGATAGATTGATAGATAGTAATATGGAAATATTGACAGATAGATAAATAGATAGATATATACTTTGATAGATAGATAGATTGATTGATTGACAGATAGAAAGTTAGATAGACAAATAGATAGATAGTAATATGAAAATATAGATAGATAGATAAATAGATAGGTATATAGATAGATTGATTGATCGATAGATAGACAGATAGATAATTAGATAGAATGTGGGGTTTTTAGTGATGGAATTAGCGATAGATTAGTGACAGAAAATTTTCATAAAATCCACTCAAGAAAAGCTGGGAATTTATAGACGGATTAGTGACGGAATATTTCTCGCTAATACTAGGCATTATTTAGTGACGGATTTGGTGAGGGATTTTCCCTCGCTAATACAAGCCATTATTTAGCGACTGATTTAGTGAGAAATTTTTCCTTGATAATAATATTTATCATTTAGCAACGGATTTAGCGATCGAATTTTTTCTGCTAATAAAATCCATTATTTAGTGCCGGATTTAGCGATGGAATTTCGCTTAATAATAAAATCCATTATTTAGCAATGGAATTTCTCTTACTAATAAAATCTATGATTTAGCGACAAATTTAGCGACAAAATTTCTTTTCCTAATTGAATCTATGATTTAGCGATGTATTTAGCAATGATATTTTTCTTGCTAATAGAATCCATTATTTAGCGATAGATATAGTGACAGAATTTCTCATGCTAATAAAATCTATGATTTAGCGACGGATTTTCTCGAGCTAGTAAAATATGTAATATACCGATGAAATTTTTCTACCTAATAAAATCTGTGATTTAGCTACGGATTTTGCAATGGCATTTTCCTAACCAATATTTATTTATATAATTTTTTTTATTAGTTTTAATATTTTATTTAATTTTGTTTATTAAATATATGTTAATGGTCTATAGATGAGCAATCCTTGAAACATACATCCTCCTCGTAAAATCATAAGAAAATTATATTATAAATAAATAATTTAAAAAAATATCCAAATACAAAAAACAATTATATATATTAATAAGGACTAAATTAACTATATTTATGATGTATTACTTTTTTATAAAATTATACAAAAAATTTTTCTAAAATTTTAAAATATGAAACTTAAAAATTTGTATTAGAGTAACATTAAATATTAAATTCAATAAGTATAATAATTTTTTTCTTTATTTTAAAAATTAAATCAACATATATTAAAATTTCCATTAATATATATATAAATTAATTCATTATATAATAAAATAGAAAATATTTTATAAATTATCTGAATTGACGAATAAACTAGTAAAAATTAATATCATTATAAGTAAAAAATTTTATTATTATAGAAAACTTTTAAATATATAAATATTACAATATTTGAAAATCTTGAAATATAATATAATTATAATTTTTTTAATAAAGTTAAAAAAAATAAATTAATATTTATAAATAAATACATAGATGTTTTCTCTTAAAAAATGTTATACGAATTAAACAATTGAGTAATATTTTGACTATTAGCTTTTAGCATTAGTTTTTTATTAAAATAATAAATATGACTTAAATATTTTAAATGATAAAATATAAATTTTTATATATTTTTTAACATTAATAGTATTTTATAATTTTTAGGCGAGTGACTAGAAGGCAAATCATCTTTTCATTTATTTTTTATTATATAAAGTTTGTTAATTTTGTACCTATTTGATTTTTTTATCAGGTTAATCATATTTTTTTTATTGTTTATATATTTATTGTTTATATTAATACTATAATAAAAAATTTTAAGGTGTTTATTTTTCATTTGTGCCTTGCAACATGCACATTAATTTTGTTCAAAAATTTTTTTATTGTAAATACAATTAATTAGTCTTTATGATTATACACACACACACACACACACACACACACACACACACACACACACACACACACATATATATATATTATTTATTTAATGTTATAATAATTAAAAATATAAAAAATTTGATTATCTTCTTTGACACCGTTTATCTTCTTCGACACCGACGCTTAAGTGACGTGAACCTCCGTAGAAGGCCATCCATCCCTCGACACTATTGCTTCAACATATATTCAATTTTGAGGTTTAAGTTTTAATTTTTATTTGATTTGAGTTACGTTTTATATATTTATTCTTCATCGATTAACTTGATTAAACTTAAGTTTTAATGTTTCTGAAATTCTTCTTCTTTATTCACCGTGGTGTTTTTGGATTGTGTATATATACTTAATCATAAACATACTTCATGCTTTTGTGATATAATGCGTTGTCATTGTGTGGATTTTGATGGTGCATAGTAGGTATGCCGAATTAAAAAATTTTTCAAAATAAATAACTACATACTGTATACAAAAATAGTATACATAAATATAAGTTTGCTTTAAATAAGTGTGTTCAAACATAACTATATATATAGAACTATAAAAAGTATACATGAACTATTTAAACATAATTATATCTATAATTTTTTAATTACCATAGATGTGAAATGAAAAAATTGTTATGCATTGTTTGGGCATGTTGGTATTAAGTGGGTGGACTTCTTTATCATGGTTTGGGTGATTTTGATGCTTTAGTTTGCTGGTATCTTTTTTTTTGTTATGGTTATAAATATTTCTATTTAAAACTTCAATTATTCATGGCCCATTGCTAATGTTTTTGTTCACATGTGTTATTGAGTGAGGAGCACAAAAAAAATACATATGTTATTGATTTATTATCTATATTGCATAAAGAGCACAAAAAGTTGTTTCTAATAATTATTCTAAAACATTTAATTTTTAGAATAATTATTCAAAAACAAATAGTTTTAATCTATATTTTGCTATTATATGAATGATAAAATGAGAGTGTGTGTATGATCATAGTTTGTGTTATTTACGGTAAGTTTTTTAGCAATGTATTTTTTGATAGTATAAGTTTTTTGTTGTGCTCGTTTATTTTATGGTAGTGTGTATATTTGTTTAATTATTTTTACATTATTAAAATTACTATGTGCTATGCATTTAACATCATTTTTGAAAATTTCAGAAAAGCCGTTTTGGTTAATCTATTCATAATTTTTGTAGTGTGTATGTTCGCGCGTGTGTGCAATAAAAATAATGTGAATATATATATATATATATATTCTATTTATTAATTCAACTCTATTAAGTATAGTTTGGGAAAATGAAAAATAATTTTGTGATTTAATTTAAAATTATCATATTTAATTAACTGGTTTGATATTTGAGCTATAATATTTTTCAAATTGGTTTGAAACCCATTGATGGCTATCTTTTAATAATCTTTTGAGATTGGAAGACATATCAATTGAATATTCATGTCTTTGCTTGCTCTATTGATTTGTTGTTGTTAGGTAACTAAACTTTTTGATTGATTAATCTTGTCATAGAGAAAATATTATCATTAAAGGAAACCATAGTTAGTCTTTCAAGACCTTAGTTTCTCCAATGGAGATGATTTGTATAACATATATTACCAACCTCAAGACCATTTACCTTGTAAAAAAATGTATATTGATGATGTATCATGGTTGATGTGTGATATCACTATGCTCTATCAAATCAAGGAAGTCGCCAACAATGTCAAATCAACCACTCAAACATATGCTCTAACAAATGGATTCCTATATGTCGCAAGTTGATACTCATCTATTATTAATCTTGCACAATTGGTAATTAATCTACCCATTATACTCTATTTGCAATTAGATACTCATCTATTAGTAAGCTTTCTCAATTGAACTATAATCTATATTTTCATCTTTGATTAATGAGAAAGTATCATGGAATATACTATAGATCATGTTAAAGATAAAGCATAGAGAAATATTATCTCATCTAGAAATAAGCATTTTCATTTGAAAGTAGATACTCATTTGTGGTAGTAGCAGTACAAGAAGAAGTAGAAAAAGATGAAGAAGAAGCAGTAAGAGAAGGAGAAAAAGTTTACGATGATGAAAAAATTAGAGTAGCCTTATAGCTCTTAAGTAGCAATTACATGCATTACAAGAAATCCTAATCATTCTAATCTTCAAATAGAAAAAAATATTAGGCTTGCATCTCTTAAATTACAAAACAAAATAACAAAAACAATTTAATATTATGCATTGATACCACTAAAAGGTAGTAAAATTGCTCTGAGAAGTATTTTCTTTAATTAGTTCAATTTTAAAATTTTATTAAATAGATTTTCTTGACAATGAAAGTACTATTCTTTATAATTTGGTGCATCCAAAAATAGCACTAACTTTTATCTAACTTTGCAAAAAAAAACAGGAATTCCTCCACAACACTAATAATAATAATAATACTTAATATGTTCATCCTTAATCTATATATTTATATATATACACACATATATATAATGAATAATTATGTTATGGAATCCAAAAAATATATATATTATTTGAGTTATATTTTAGTACCTATATTCAGATACTAATAATTATCCCAATATAATTAAAAAAAACATTATGCATAAACTTTTTTCAGCTTACTCAATTTGCAAAAACGAGTTAATGCATATGTTTATGCATACATAGTATTTATGAACTCCATATGCATATGTTTTTGTTTAGGAAATGATGAGTTTCTACATAAACTCATATGCATACTTGAGTATATGCATTCCGTATGAAAAAATAAAGGTAATTATCAGTATATGAATTTGGAAGACCCAAATCATAAATATTTTGGATTTGGGTCACCAAATGTTATATTAAAATTAAAAATTGTAAAAAAATATAACTATTTTCATGTTGGTTCCCCTTAATATTTTTTCATATAATATTATAACTTTTATCCACTTTTATTGCACTGAAATGCATCAACTTTATTTATCTCACATAAGTTCTTTAAAAATTTAAATCTAAAATAATAGTTTCGGAAATCAAAATTCAATTTTTAATTCTCATTGAGTTTACCAAAATATACTTTTTTAAAGAAAAATGATAGGTTAAAACCCGGGGCTTACACCTATTTAATGTTGCCACCAACAATCCAACTAGTAAATTTTTAGAAATCTTGGATTCAAAAATCTGTATCAATATAACCCAAGTAGGATTTTATTATTTTAAGTGTTTAGAATTATAAGTATTTGTGTAACTCTAAGTATACCCACATTTAACTATATTTATAATTACATGTATAATAACATACAATATAATATTTAACTATATGTGTATAACTATGTATAAATATTTGTATAACTATATATAAATATTTGTATAATTATATAACACTCTACAACATTAAATATAATTATATTTATAACAATGCATACATATATGTAAATCTATATATTTATTGATAACTTTATATATTTGTGTATGACTATTTGTATGACTATATTTATATATAACTATATGTTTAAATATATAAAAATATTAATAGCTATATATACTATATGTATAATAACATATAACCATAAATAATTCTATCTTACTATATGTAAATCTATATATTTATTGATAACTTTATATATTTGTGTATGACTATTTGTATGACTATATTTATATATAACTATATGTTTAAATATATAAAAATATTAATAGCTATATATACTATATGTATAATAACATATAACCATAAATAATTCTATCTTACTATATGTATAACTATAAAAACTTTATACATAACTATATTTAAATATATAATTAACAACATGTATTTAATATACATTTTTATATATTAGTATAAAAAATGTATTTTAGCATTTCCATACCTATATATAACTATATGTATAAATATATGAAATTATATGAAAAAATATATATACATACATTTATAAATATAAGTTTAACTATACACTAACTATATGTATAACCACATGTAACTATATTTATAATTATATGTATAAAAACATACAACATAATGTTTAACTAAATGTGTATGACTATATATAAATATTTGTATAACTATAAAAACTCTATATAAATAAAAATAACTTTTTTTTAAAAGTTGTTTATTAATTTTAACCCTCTCTTTTGGCGGAGGAATACCCTTTTTACAAACTAAAATCTACCATTAACCCTCTTACACCCATACACTTTAATGAAAAAAACAATGAACCAAGCCTAATTTTAATATGTGCATGTGTGCTCGCTTTGAGCTTATTTGTTTAAAGATATTGAGTTATTTTTAACTCGGTTATATACCCACTTCCTTGATATTAACTTGTCCTTCATGAACCTCCTTCTATAAGTCAGTTGACGGCTCCAAAGCCTGCATAAACATTTTCTACATAGGGATTTATCTGCATAGGGATTTATCTGCATAGGGATTTATCTGCATAGGGATTTTTCTGCATAGGGATTTTTCTGCATAAACACCCTTCCTGCTACACTTTTTTCTGCATAGGGAGCTACACTTTTCCTGCATAGGGAGCTACACTTTTTCTGCATCAGCCTTTTTCCAGCCCTTTGAGTCTTGCTCCCTCTAGTTCTTCACGTTCCGGTGCCTTGACTTTCACTATATATGCTGCACTCTACACTTAATATGCTGTTACAAGAGCTTGGCTAACCCTTCGTCATGTATGCTGTATAATACCTGCGCTGCTAAGAAAACCAAGAAAACAAAGCCAAATATACACTTCTGCATAGGGATTTATTTGCATAGGGATTTTTCTGCATAGGGTTTTTCTGCATAAACACCCTTCCTGCTACACTTTTTCTACATAGGGAGCTACACTTTTCCTGCATAGGGAGCTACACTTTTTCTGCATCAGCCTTTTTTCCAGCCCTTTGAGTCCTGCTCCCTCTACTTCTTCACGTTCCGGTGCCTTGACTTTCACTATCTATGCTTCACTCTACACTTAATATGCTGTATATAAATAAAAATAACTTTATTTTTAATTATGTATACATATATGTATACATATATGTAAATCTATATAATTGTTTATAAATTTGTATATATTTATTTATATTTACTTATAACTACTTGTATGCATATATCTATATATTAGTATATGTTAAATTAAATGTAACTATTTATAACTACATTTAATATGTAGTTATATAATTATATATGGGATAAAACTATTTTGTTGCACCAACTTGAAATAAATTGGCTAAAGATATAATATCAACAATATGTAAGTACATAGCATGAGAGTGTCGTTGATCAGGCTCATATATTATATAAGACAAATAAGGGTCGTACTATTACCTAATCCTAGCCCTTGGGCCTCAGGCTCAAATATGAACTTATGTATAACAAAAAATGTAATACTTGACAGGTTTGTACTGGAGAACATATATTTTCTTTTATATAATTCTTCATTCTAACACTACACTTTTTATGTGTCTCTCTCTCCCTCTATAATTCTTTCTGTCTTTGTCTTCCTCTTTTTCTTTTTGTGTCACACTATCTCGTGTTATTTTTTTTCTAGCTCTTCTTTCTTGCTTGTTCTCTCTCTCTCTACCCCCCCTCTCCCTCTTTCTCCCTCTCTCTCTTTCCCTCTCTCCCCCCTCTCCCGTTCACCTTTTCTCACCCACTCTCTCTCCCTCCTTTTCTCTCCGTCTCTCCCTCTCCCCCCATTTCTCGATTTCTCTACCTATCTCTCTCCCCACCTTATCTCTCTCTCTCTCTCTCTCTCTCTCTCTCTCTCTCTCCCTCTCCTCCTTCAAACATTAAATGTATTTTTTTTACTTTCATTTCTTGTGCATTATTGTACTTTGCACCCTTTATCTAGTATAACTATGATATCTTTTAATCTTTATCGTGCTAAAAATTATGTTATCTATTAATGTAGATTGTGCAAACAGCTTGCCTCTATATTCATGATATTTAAATTTAAAATATTCATCTGTAAGTAATTTTATTTTATTCTTTGTATATTTTTAAGTAATAAAATGTTTTATTTCTATTAATAATTGAGCATTATTTTATGTAAATAAAACAGGGAAAAATGAGCTCAAATCGTTAGTGGATGTACAAAAGGGGTTTAATGGATTTTTGAATAAAGATTTTTTGACTGGGCTTGAAACTTTCATCAATTTTGCATGTAGTCAATCGAGATTGAAGGATAGAAAAAAAATTAAGTATCCATGTAATCATCGAAAGTGTCAGAATATCCCTTTTCATGAGGCAAACACTATAAGATATCATTTGGAAAAAAATGGCTTTGTGCCAAATTATTTTGTTTGGATTTATCATGGGGAAAGTACAAAGGCTCTGAATATTGACCAAAATTAGGGTATTGAATCATTTGCTTGTGGTGAAGAATCATCAAACACATACCATAGAATGATCATGGAAGGTACTAGTTCTGACTTGAATATAAGTTACATGGATGAACTACCTAATCCTGAAGCTCAGAAATTTTATGAAATGCTTAAAGCTGCAGATAAAGAGTTGTGGCATGGTTGTAAAACACATTCGCAATTGTCACTTGTGGGTTGACAAATGAGCATTAAGTCAGGAAAAACATATGTATGAGAAATTATTTGATCAGGTGACAAAACTGATATAGGAGATTGTTCCAGATAATAATTTGATCACTAACAACTATTACAACACTAAGAAGTTACTACGAGGAATGGGTCTACCAGTGGAAAAAATTGATTATTATTTATATGGATGCATGTTATAATGGGGGCGGTGATAGTGATTTAATTAGCGGTAAGTTTTGTGGCCATCCTCGATTTAGGAAAGCACCTCGTGCTGTAGAAACGTGAAAAAAATTGAAGGTTGTCTTTAAGAAGATGTATTATTTTTCATTAATTCCTCTATTACAGAGACTATATGCATCAAATGCTACAGCAAATGATATGAGGTGGCATTCCGAGCATGAGGTGAAGAAGGGGTAATGCATCATCCATCAGATTCACTTTCTTGGATGCATTTTAATTATATACAACAAGATTTTGTAGTAGAAATTCGAAATGTGAGATGGGTCTCTACACTGATGCATTTCAGCCATTTGGGCAATCTGGACAATAGTATTCAACAAGGCCAGTGATAGTGACGCCTTATAAATTTGCCTCTGTGGTTGTGTATGAAGGAGCAATATATATTTTTGTCAATGTTGGTTCAATGGCCAAAAAATCAAAAAGACATGCTGGATATTTTCTTACAGTCTCTTATTGCAGAGTTAAATCATTTATGGGATATTGGCATGAATACATATGATATCTCAAAGAAGTAAACTTTTATTATGTGGGTAGCCCTTATGTGGATGCTAAATGACTTTCATGCATATTCAATGTTGTCTTGCTGGAGTACTGCAAGGAAGATTCGCATGCCCATATTCATGACAAATTCTGATGCATTTACCCTCAAATTTAGTGGTAAATAGTCATGGTTTGATAACCATCGTAAGTTTCTACATATGAAGCATTCATTTCGAAGAAATAAAACTGCATTTCCAGAATAAAACTGTGATGACAGGTGCACCAGCTATTCGTTCAAGAGATGATATTATTACAGAAATTCATAGTTTGGGTTTGAAGAAGGTAACTGAAAAGGATGCTACTAGAAGTATTGGACCAATAGGAAAATTATTTGGCTGGAGGAAACGTAGTATATTTTAGGACTTGCCCTATTGGAAGTCCAATTTAATTCGGCATAACTTAGATGTAATGCATATTGAAAAAGATATTTTTGACAATGTTTTCTACATTGTCCTTAATGTAGATGGAAAAACAAAAGACACTATAAAATCAAGACAAGAGCTGAATGATTAATGTCGGCGGCCTGAATTGAAAATGAATGAGCAAATAAAAAAATTCTCTTAAGCTTGCTACACACTTGATAAGAAGGCAAGACAGATATTGTGTGAATGGTTTAAAAATTTGAAATTCGCTGATGGATATGTGTCAAATAGGGTAGATGTGTGGATATAAAGAATCTTAAGTTATTTGAAATGAAAAGTCATGCAGTCATGTATTTAAAGAGATTAATACCATTGCATTTCCTAAATTACTCCACAAAGTGTTTGGAAGGTCCTTACAGAACTAAGTTTGTTTTTCAAACATCTAACTGCAACCACAATCAAATAGTTGATATGGTGATTCTGGAGAATGACATTCCCACTTATTAATTGTAAGCTAGAACAGATATTCACACCAAGTTTTTTTGACTCAATGGAGCATTGCAAATCTATTAGCATATGACGCAAGGATTGTTGGGCCAGTGCAATTTAGGGTGGATGTATCCTTTTGAGAGGTAAATACATATAATTGCTGTGTTTTATTATTTCGTACGTTAAGTAATATTGTAATTTAATCAAATTGAAACCTAACATGTGGTTGTAGGTATCTTCGTAAGTTGAAATGTAATGTTCGAAACAAGGACAAAAGTTGAAGGTTCAATTTTATAATGCATATTTAGTAGAAGAAGCATCATCATTTTGTTCTTATTATTTTTGAGGATATGTCAATACAAAGAATTGAAATGTGCCATGGAATTATCAAGGTCATGTGATGGTAGAAGATGATTCTGTGGACAAATTATCTATCTTCAAGTACCCTGGAAGAGCATTTGGAAAAGCAATGAAAAGATGTATAACAGATTAAGAGTACAAAGCAACCAGGAACTACGTTTTACTTAATTGTGATGAGGTTGCACTATACATTGAGTATGTATACACAAAATGATGTAGGTTAAATCATAGTTTAATTTTATCTTTAATAGTAATATTAAAAATTGATATACATTTTTTTTCTCTTTTTATATTTGTGGCAATATTTATATTGAGCAGTTAAAATATAGGTACCATCAATTTCTAGCAATGATGTTGATTATATGCTAGAAAATGAATTTGCAAATTGGTTCAAAAATTATGTGAGAATTATTAAGTTTTAAATTTTAAATTATTTATTTTATTTTTATCTTTTATTTGTTGATTCCAATTTTTTTAATTAATGTCACAAGTAATTGATCCTTCAAATATAGATTCAAATATTTTTATCCAGAATCTTAAGGGCCCATTTCAATATGTGACAACCTCTCCTGGGTATTTTGTTAATGGATATAAATTTCACACAATCGGGCACGGTTCTTCTAAAATAACAATGAATAGTGGTGTATGCATTAAAGGCACATGATATAGTGCAGATGAGATTGATTATTATGGTCAACTCAAAGAGGTTATTGAGTCGAAGTATCCTGGACTCGAAAATAATATGATTGTATTATTTAAGTGCGAGTGGTTTGATCCTACACCAAATGTGGGCATAAAGATTCATTCGGATTATAAGCTAGTGGATGTTAAGCATAAACACAGATAATTGAAATGGGCCATTTATTATGGTTTGATCTTGACTTCAACATCATAATCACCATCTCCATTTCTATCACCATTACCATCATTGAGACCTCTACTAACACCTTTATCAGATGTAAGCCCACCACCGATTGTGCTTCCTGTTCACACTTTTGATCCATCTCAATCTTCTACACCACAATTTACACTGATTGTTCCCCCATTTACAATACCAATGACATCATCAAATGTTGTGCCTTCTTCTGAAGTCAGTTCAAAGTTAGAAATTGATATTGTGGATGAGAGGTAACAGAAAAATGTAAAAATGATTTGAAAAAAAAAATTTGATGTTATTATCCGTGGTTTTTTTATATTGTTATGATTTGTTTGTTTTCTATGTTATTTATTTATTTGTACAGTTTTATTCCATCTCACAAGTGTTCGACTATAATTATAGAGGCTTTTAAGAAAATGGCTGATGCCTAAGCTTTCTCCTGGAAGAAAGTTTCTCAGTCGACAAATGAGTTATATTTTAATGACTTCCAGGTAAAAATAACAAAACAAAAGAATTGAAAAATTATTATCTAATTACTTAACTTTTATGTTGGTTATTATTAAAGCAGTAAATAATTATATTCTTGTTGTTATATAAATTCTTTTGTCATTTTTTTATAGAATCAGTGCACATGGCCACCCAAATTTGATGGAAAGATAAAATTATTATGGGAGATCAAACCAACTCAATGGTAATCTGATTTTGTTCATAAATTAAAGAAAATTAAAGAAAGGCCTGATTTTATATCCGAGGAAGACTGGCCCATGTGGTTAATTATTGGGAGGAGCCAGATGTGAAGAAAAAATCAGATATTTCCAGCAAAAATCGGCAAAGTGAGGTTGGGACTAGGTA
>JAREIK010001818.1:0-16401 GCA_029783825.1 Sapria himalayana
CATAAATAGATAAATAGAAAGAAAGATGGATAGACAACTAGATTTATAGATAGATAAATACACAGATAGAAAGATTGATAGATAGATATTTAAAAGATAGATATTTAAATAGGTAGATAGATAAATAAATAGAAAGACTGAAGATAGATAGATAGATAGACATATAGATAGACAAATAAATATATAGATATTTATACAGACAGACAGATAGATATATAGATAAATAGATAGACACAGAGATAGATAAATAGATATATATATATATATATGTGTGTGTGTGTGTGTGTTGATAGATTGATAAATAGATAGATAGATAGATATATAGTTATATAGATATTTAAATTGATAGATAGATAGATTTACAGATAGATACATAAATACATAGATAAATAAACAAATAATTAAAAAGATAGAGAGATAAAAAGATTAATAGACACATAGCTTTATAGATAGATAGTTAGATAGATTATTAGACAAATACATAGATAGATCGAATGACAAATAAATAAACATATAAATTGAGAGATAAATATATAGATTGACAAATTGACACACAGATAGATAGATAAATTGATATATAGATTGATAGATAGATATAAAGATAGATAGATAGATAAATAAATAGATAGATAGACATTTAGATAGATAAATAGATAGATAGATTGACATGATGACAAATAGATAGATAGATAAATATTAATAGACAGATAAATAATCAGAAAGATAGATAAATATATAGATATAGAGATAGATAGATAGATAAACAAATGGAGATATAGATAGATATACACTTATATATTATTATAGATTTATAGATAGATAGACATATAGATAGATATACACTTATATATATATATATAGTCAAAAAGATTGACTGATATATATACATATAGATATACATATAGATAGATAGATAGATAGAAAGATATATAAACAGATAGATAGATAGACAGACAAATAGATAGAAAGAAAGTTAGATATAAAGATTGATAGGAAGACTAACAAATAGATAGAAAATAGATAAAAAGATAGAAATGATAATAAATTGTTTGAAAAAAAAGACAGACAGATAGATAGATAGACACAAGATAGATATATAAACATAAAGATAGACAAATAAATAGATAGACACATAGACAGACAGACAGACAGACAGATAGATAGATAAATAGACATATATCTAGATAAATAGATAGATAGATAAAAATATAGATAGATAGAAATAAAGATAGATAAAAAAAATAAGACAAATAGATAAACAAATAGATAAAAAAATAGACAGATATATATATATATATAGATAAATAGTTAGATAGATTGATAAAAAGATAGATAGATATATAGACATATAGTGATATAGATAGATAGATTGACAATTCAATTGTTTGATAGTTAAACAAAAATATTGATAGATAGATAGATAGACAATTCAATTGTTAGATAGTTAAGTAAAAAGATAGATAGATAGATAGAAGGATATATAGAAAAATAGATAAATAGATAGAGAGATAGATAAATAGATATACAAAAGATAGATATTTAGATTGACTAAAAAATAGACAGATTGATAGAAAGAAAATAGATAGATATATAGAGTGATAGATATACAGATAATATACACATAGATATAATGATAGATAGATAGAGAAATAAATAGATATACACATAGATAGACATATAGATATACATATATATAGATAGATAGATAGACAAATAGATAGACATATAATTGATAGATAAATAGAGTGATAGATAGACAGATAATATACACAAAGTTAGAGTGATAGATAGACAGATAATATACACAAAAAGTTAGAGTGATATATCAATAGTTAGAGAGATAGATAGATAGACATATAGATAGACATTTAGATAGACAGATAGATTTAAATATAGATATACATATTGATAGAAATATAGATATATAAATAAATAAATATATATATATATATATATATAGTTAGATAAACACATAGATAAATAGATAGATATATGATAGATAAATAGACAGACAACCAGCCAGATAGATAGAAAGACTAAGATAGATCGACACATAGATAAATTGATTGAAAAAAAAAATGAAAAAAAGAAAGAAAGATAGATAGATAAATAGAGTGATAGAAAGATTGATTGATAGATAGTTAGATATATAGATAGATAAATAAATAGATAGATAGATAAAAAATAATTAGACAGATAGAAAAAAAGGTACATAGATAGATAAATAGAGATATAGATAGAAAGATAGATAGACAACAAAGACTGACAGATAGACATATAGGTATACATGTGGAGTAATTGACTTATAGTAAGATTGATAAGTAGACAAATAGATAGATAAAAAGATAGATTGATAGATAAAAATATAGATTGATAGATAAACAAAAGATAGACATATTGATATATTTCTTTATAGATAGATAAATAGACAAATACATAGATAGATATATAGACAGATTTATAGATTTATTAATATATAGATTGATAGACGAATTGATAGACATATTGGTAGATAGATAAATTGACAGAGTGATATAAACATAGATAGATTGATAAAAAGATAGATAGATAAATAGATAGATATATAGTAAGATAGATAGATAAATAAAAAAATAGATATATAGAAAGATAGTTAGGAATATAGATATGTTGATAGACAGAAAATAGCCAGAAAGATAAACAGAAATATAGAAAGTGAGATAGAGAAATATATTGATAGATAGAGAAATATATTGATAGATATATAACTAAATAGAAAAAAATAGAAAGAAAGATATATAGACAAGTAGAATGATGGATAGAAAGATAGATAAACCCATAGATAGAAAGATTGATAGATAGATAGTTAGATAGATAGATAGATAGACATATAGATAGATACATAGATAGAAAGATAGAAGATAGATAGATAGATATTCATATAGATAGATAAATAAATAGATAGATACACTGATAGATAGATAAATGGATAGATTGATAAATAGATATATAGACAAATAAATAAATATTTAGATATATATATATATATATATATATATATATATAGATACACAGATAAATAGATAGATAGACAGACAAATAAAATAAATATATAAATATATAGATAGATAAATAGATATATATATATATATATATAGTCATATTGATAGATAGATATATAGATAGATAGACATATAATTATATAGAAAGATAGATTGATAGATAGACAGATGGATTGAATGATAGATTGATTGATAGATAGTAATATAGATAGATTATTAAACAAATACATACATAGATAGATAGATAGATAGATAGACAAATAACTAAATAGTTAAATTGATAGATAAATATATAGATTAATAGATTGATTGATTGAGAGATTTATAGATTGATAGAGAGATATATATATATACATTGACAAATAGATAGATAGATTTACAAATTCATAAGTAAATATATAGATAGATAGATATACAAATAGATAGATCGACGTAGAGAAAACTAAATATATAGATAGATAGATAGATAGAATGCAAATAGAAAGATAGTTAAATAAATATAGATAGTGATATAGATATACAATAGATAGACAAATAGATAGATAGATAGTTACATATATAAACAAAATGATAGATATATGATATACATATATATATATATATATAGATAGACAGATAGATATATAGATAGATAGATAGCCAGAAAGATACACCAATAGATAGAAAGATAGACCAATAGATAGAAAGATAGATAAGTAGATAAATAGATAGATAGACAAATAGATAGATTGAAAGAAAAATAGAAAGATTGAAAGATAGGAAGACAAATAGATAGATAAACAGATAAAAAGATATAAAGAATGAAAGATATTCAAAAAAATAGACATATTGATAGATAGATAGAAATATTGATAAACGTATAGATAGCCAGATAGATAGATGAATTGATAGAATGATTGATAGACAAATTGATAGATATATTGATAGACATATTGATAGACATATTGATAGATAGATCTTTAGACAGATAGATATGTAGATAGATAGATAGATAGATAAACAAAAATATACATCAATAGATAGATAGATATATAACTAGCCAGATAGATATATTGATTGATAGATAGATATATAGATAGATAAATAGATAGATTGATAGACAAATAGATAGACATATAGATAAATAGATTGATAGACATAATGATAGATTGATAGATACATAGATAGATAGATAGACCGATAGATAGATAGATATATAAACCAATATATAGATATATAGATAGATAGATAGACAGATAGATAGACATAAAGACTAACAGATTGACAAATAGATAGATAGATAGGTACATTAATAAATATAAAGTGATATAGATTTATCGACAAATAGAGAGAAAGAAAGAAAGATAGATAGATAAATAGATATACAAATACATAGATATATTAATGGATTGATTGATAGACAAATAGGTAGTCAAATATATAGATTGATAGACATATGAATAGATTCTGTTATAGACAAATAGATATTGAGATTGATAGATAAAGTGATAGATAGATTGATAGATAGACAAAAAAATTGATATAAATATAGATAGATAGATAAATACATAGATAGATTGATTGATTGACAAATTGATACACAAATAGATAGATAGATAGATGGATATATAGATAGTTAGATATATAGATAGAATGACATACAGATAGATAGATAGATAGATAGAAATATAGACAAAAATATTCATAGATAGAAATATAGATAGATAGATAGATAGGAATATAGACAAATAAATATAAATATATAAATATCATTGGATAGATAGATTGATTGACAAATAGTTAGATAAGTAGATAGATAGTTAGTTAGCTATATAGAAAGGTAGATAGATAGAAAGATAGATTGATAAATTGATAGATAGATAGATACATAAATAGATTGATATACAAATGGATAGATAGATTTATAGATAGATTGATAGACATATTGATAGATAGATAGATATATTGATTGATTGATATAATGAAAGATAGATATATAGATAGATAGATACAAAGACAAATAGAAAGACATACAGATATATAGATAGATTTATTGATAAAGAGAAAGACAAATAGATAGTTAGGCAGATATATAAATAGATAGATATATAAATAGACAGAAAGATACATATAATATAGATAGATAGAAAGATAGAAAGATAGATATATAGACATATAGATAGACATATAGAAAGAAAGATAGACAAATATATCAATAGATTGATAGAAAAAAAGATAGATAGATAGAAAGATTAATTGGTAAATAGATAGATAGAATGATCGATAGACATATAGATAGACTACTAAAATTCACCAAATTACCCACAAATTATTTTGTCCGTAATTAGTTGTTTTTTGGTAGATAAACCTATTACTGATCATTTACGGACCAAATTATTTAGTCACAATTTTGCTCGTGAATAATTTTTTTCCCGACAAAAAATACGTTGATCGGTTAATTTCCGACCATTCATCGACCATTCACCGACAAACAATTACCGATTATATTCTGACCATTTTCGGACCAAAAGTATCAGGTCAGTAAATTGTCTCCAAATGGTAGGTATTTACCGACCATTTACCGACCATTTACAGATAAATAATTACTGACCATATTCCATCCCTTTTTCGACCAAAAGCATTAGGTTTGTAAATAGTCTCCAAATGGTCAATTATAACTGACAAAATTCCGACCAAAAACCAACCAAAATTTTTTAATATCCTTGGTAGGTAATTGGTCTCCAAAAGTATTATCACCCATTTGGTGACCTTTTACCAACCATTGATATTCAAAAATTTTGGTCGGTTTTTGGTATTAATTTGGTCTATAAATTAATTTTTATTTATTTTGTTTCCATTTTGAGTTTTATATCTTGCTTTGAAATAAATAAATAAATATATATATATATATATAAAGATTACGAAACAAAAGAAATGCATAATTAAAACAAGCAAACTAATATATATAATGCATATATAAAGTAAATAAGTCAAGTGAAAATAAAAAAATGAATACCAAATTCCAAGTTTAAGACATGAAAAAAAATGTGTGTAATACACTCAATCATCCAACCTTGTTTCATAATCTTTATGTTAAGATGTATTTGGTCCCTATGGTGAGATGTTGGGTACCGAGGTAGAGCTGCCTACTTTTACTAGTCTTGATGCGGTTGCTGCAGGTGCTGTTGCAGGTGCTGGAGTATTATGCTGAATAATTCGAGGTAGATCATTAGGGTTGAACTATAGTCCTCCATCCTGAAACTTCTTTCTAATCCAATCAAAACACAGATGCAACTCATCCCTATCATCCTCATTATCGATCATGCATCACTCGGTATTCACCAACTGATACTGTATTGAAATTTGCATCGGGTCCTGCAAGTCCTCCATCGTCAAGAACAAATTCGAAAATGTTCCTGAAAATGCAGCTTCATAATCTGGTCATCTGTGCGAGTAGAATGATGATGTCAATGAACCAACACCATAGATGGACACTTTTCCTTGCCATCAATTGCCTCTTACCAAATCTGATTCGTTTCAACTGGTGGAGCTGATGAATGAGAACTACCTGTTGCACCTTCACATAAACCGGAAGTAGACTAGGAATATGTCTGAGTCACAGCAGCTAACATTTCCTCATATATTGCCTAATAAACATGTATGATATGTATTTAAATTTATATTCAAAAAGAGAGAGAAGTAATTTTATTTTAATGAAACTTAAATTTGCTGCACGAGATCTCTGATCAACAAAAGTCTAATCATCATGAGCCTTCGTGTGAATGTATTTGAAAAAGCAAGGAGCATTGGGTTTCTTACCCTCCTTGCATGTCTTTAATTACACACAAGACATACATTAATTCTATTCAAAATAAATTTCTTATGACAAATAAAAAGTAGGCATAATTGAACATAATTCACAAAATAGTAAACATAAAAGGTATAAATTAGAAATAATGCCAATGCTCATTCGTGTTCATGCATAGAGCGAGATCCACAAGTGTGTGTACACATGCCACTACCCTCTCCTGCCCACTCTGAGCGACGATTGCCGCTTTATTTATCACACATCTTCCTATAATCAGGATCTTTCCATCTTCTCCACCACTCTTTGAAAACATGATCCGGGATACTCAAATCTTGCTCTTTCTTCTTCAACCATTTATCTTTGACCTCGTACACGGTGTCTTTATACCGACTGGTAGCATGTTTGTAGAACACACTATTGACCACCTCCTTTGGTTGTTTCCACCTATGAACTTTTTGTAATTATAATTTAAACATTTTTTATCACTGAACAAAAGAATAAATAAAAGATGTAAAAAATGTTAGGTAGTAATATGCACCTTAAATTCTCTCCAAATCATCAACTAGTCTCTATGCATCAATGACTTCCAATTATGTCCATTAGGTTTAAAGGTCTTCCTAAAAATTATCCTTAGAACTCTAGAAATTGAACCAGACGGCTCTAACTTCATCTTGTAACCCAAAATTTAATAGCAAGTAAGAAATAAATTAAGAAATTGATAAATCATTAGTTAAGTTTGATATCTTAAGAATTATCAATTGTCGGATCAAACTGAGCAATATAGAGAGTCTCGTCTGTAGGGTTCTCTGAGGAAGACTCTCCAACATCTCCATCCTTTCCCTCCTCTCCCTCCCACATCTCTTGATCATTCATCAAAATCTCACGTACATTATGTGGATCAGTCTACTGATGCTGCTTCTGTGGTACATTAACAACCATCTCTATCTGCTATGGCATCTCATCCACCTCGACCCTCTACTAGGATAGGGCATACTTGAGGCCTTGCTACATATACCAGAACTGGTATGACCTTGCAACGTGCTTCCTCTACCTCATTCATGTGCCATATCTATTAAAAATTATAAACAACACATTATTGATTAGTAAGCTTCAAGTAAAATACATAAGGCAATGAAAATAAAAAATGATTAACAATTAAGATAACATAAAACTCACTGTCTACTCATTCTCATCAGAATCATCCAAATCTAGTTCTTCTTCTTCTTCAGATATAGTAACATCATTTTCGAACTCCTCTTCATCACTCATTTCTTACTCATAATCAATTAAATATTCATCAACATTCCCAATTGTATTCATCTTAGAAGATGTGACTAAAAGGACACTTCATCCCCCACTACAGCTTTCTTTATAACATCATTGTCATCATTTTGAAAAGCTGGTTCTATAACATCAATACATGGTGATGTGGAGATGTCAATTTGAACCATTGTTTTGAAATTGCACAAAGCTTTCCAATCCTTTCTAGGACCAGTTCGACTCGGATATTCATTATAATAAACATGTGATCCTTGTACTACTAAGAAAAAAGGTTCATACTTATTGAATCATTTTTTATTGTGCACATCGACAAGTTATATCAAGGATGAACAACAATACTGACATGTAGTGTTGGGTCGAACCATTCACATTTGAATATCATAATTTTTTTTAACAGGGAGGGCTTCAAATTCTAACTCGCCCACTTCAACCAGATTCTCGTAATAGTCAAATTCGGTCTCATTGGATATGGATTGTTGATATTACAATTATAAAAGTGTATTAGAACAATACAAATGTTTTGTGATTTTCATGTTTAGTAAACATACATATTTTTCAAACAATGATGAAACTTCTTGTTCCGTCACGACATTGATTGCTACGTCATTCATGTTTAGAAATTGTTTATGTTTTTCTGTAACAAATTCACTAAAAAAAAGAAATTAGAAATAATGGATACATTGATAGGAAATAGTAAATAAAAATGCTAAATAGATCTCATTTGACTTTTACGAAATACTTACTATATGAATGGTTGAACCTCTGGACAATTCATTAGGACATATATATGAGCTATAGTATATTAATTGTCTGCTAGATAACATGTCCCTTCAGTACCTATTGATTTACCCGGAGACATGAAAATTTGAAACATATCATTACCCACAATGTCATCAAGATAAACCTCATTCTGCTTTTCTTTAAGTGGAAATGTTGGATCACCTTCTTTGAAATAGAATGATGTGAAATTGGCATCCTCATCCATAATATTACCAATGGATATAGAACCCTGAACTTGAACATTATTTATTATTGTATGCTTAATTTTCTTCAAGTATCTACAAAAGATTATTGAATATTACAAGTCATGTTTGTGTGTGTGTGTGTGTGTGTGTGTGTGTGTATATATATAGGAAAAGAATTGGTTGAGTGAATTAATATTACCTTTCTGGAGGATACATCCAATGATAATGGACTAGACCAGCAATCCTAGCTTCATAAGCCAAGTGCACTAGTAGATGTTCCATTGAGTCAAAAAAACTTTTGATGGAATATTTTTTCAAGATTGCATAAGATAACAGAAATTTGTTCATCTATATTCTTCAACTCCTCATCAATCAAAGAAGAAGAAGTCAGTTGCTTGAAGAATAAAGAAATCTCAATTATCAGCTCCTATTTTCTATTTGGCAGAAATACTCAAAGAGCAATTGGTAACAATATTTGCATAAATACAATGAAAATCATGACTCTTCATGCCAAACATCTTAAGTTTGTTTGAATCCACACATCTCTCCAAATTAGAAGCATAACCATCTAGAAATCTAAGTTTTTTTATCCACTCCAACACATCCTTCTTCTATGATTTATTCATAATAAATGGCACATCAGGGTATTTACTGGTGAATATTTTGTCCAAATTGAGGATGATCTTAAAATTTATTCAACTTATCTTTTGACTTGTACGTGTCCTTAGTTTTCCCTGGAATGTTAAACACTATATTGAAAAAATTGGCAAACACATTCTTCTCGATATACATAACATTAAGATTATGCCTGAGCAAGTGCTCATGCTAGTAGAGCAAATCTCAGAAAATATTTATCTTATTACACCGACAAGTCTTAGATATAGGTGCATTCACAACCTATGCATCAACATTTATCACCTTCCTCAACCCTATGTTATTCAAATTCAACAAAATTTCATCCCCTGATCTAACCCCTAGGAATTATTTAGTAGACTTTCTATTCTTAATGAAGTCCTTGGTGTTACGTTGATACGGATGATTAATAGGCAAATATTTCCGATGGTTGTCGAACCATGAATATTTTTTGCTCTTGATTAATCTAAAGCATCAAAATCTTCCATACAATGCAGACATGCCAAGATACCAACTGTACTCCACCCAGACATCATAGAATATGCTGGAAAGGCATTTATGGTCCACATGAGGGTAGAGCACATCTAAAAATTTTGTTGTTTGGAAATATCATAAGTTTGAACCCCAACAACCCAAAAACTTTTCAACTCCACTATCAATGGCTGCAATAAAATATCTATCTTCCCATTTCGATTCGTAGGCCCCAGCACTAACACGGTCAAAAATATAAATCCTCCTTCATACATAAGTCTCTAGAGGCAAGTTATACGACATCACCACCACATGTCACAAAGAATATTGCTGTCTAGATTCACCAAATAGATGAAAACCATTGGCAAATAAACCTAGCCTAACATTTCAAATTTTAAAAGAAAAATCAGGGAAACACCGATCAAAATATTTCCAAGCAGGGACATAAGAAGGGTGACACATCTTACCATCCTCTATATGACACTCTGAATGTCACCTCATTTCATTAGATATTGTGGTTGATGCATACAATCTCTGCAACCTAGGTGTTATTGAAAAATAGTGCATCTTCTTAAATGGCACCTTCAACTTCCATATATATAATCTATTTCCAAAACCTTTAACTTTTTTCTTGTACCGAGCATGCTCACATATTTTATAAATATTAAGGTCAGTGTCATTACCCCAGTATGACATACAGTTATTCACACTACAATGAATGACCTATATGGGTAATCCCAAGTCTCTAACTAACTTCTTCGTGCTATAGAAATCCAATGGCATCAGATTATTTTGTGGCAATAATTCTTGAATTAAATTTGACATATCATCAAACCATGCCTGTGAACACCTATGTCTGCACTTTATTTCTAACATCCTCATGGCTGTAGATAGTTGAGTATGCTTAGAATTTCCCTCATATATAGGTTTGTCTCCAGCATCACAAACCATTCTATGGTATGTAGTGTGATTTATATTATCTAAGACCATCGGATCAGTTTCACTTACTGACACCCATGCTAAACTTGAACACCTCTGGTGGACTTGCTTCTCACCTTGGTATATCCAAACATAGTAATCCGCCACAAAACTATTTCTATACAAATGCATCTTCACAGTCTCAACATTCAAATACTTTTTATTCTGACATTTAACTAAAGTGCAAGGACACCTTATAGTTGTGCCATCATTCACACACTTAGGATGTCTCAGAGCAAACTTAACAAATTCATTAACTTTATCCTCCCAATCATTAGAGAACATTCCATTCACTATTCGACCATCGTACATCCATTCATGATCATTTTCCATAACTAGTCACAAATAAATCAATTTAGTAAACAAACCTGATTATCCTCAATTAATTTTATGTTCATTAATAATTTATGTTGATTCCGATAAAGTTTTTTTACGCGTTTGAGATGCAACCTACTACACATCCACCTCCACTAAACTCGCACAACAATTATTTTTTATTCAATAGGTTTTGTCCTAATCCATAATGGAGCATTAACATAAAACAGCTAGAAATTCTATCATAAGAATAAAAAAAGGGATCAAACACATTAACTAGGGCTGCAAAAATCATCTTTGTTTGTTCAAAATTACGTTGTACCTAACACAAGGCACAAGAAATTTGTAACTAAATTATACAGGATGAAAGTTCATAACATACATACATGGATACATACATATATGGATACATACATACATATATGACATTTTTCTCTTCTAATAGATGCAAATTGTAATAGAAAAATAAAATCTTCTTTTATAACTTATTAATCTTAACACATTATGCCTAATCTGAATACTAAACAAAATTTTTCAATCAATTAGAAATTATTTTCCCATCCGTTGCATCTTAACACATAATGAGAAGTAGCTTAGAAGACTATGAAATTTGTTTGTAAAACTTCTAATTGCAACATAAAAGACTACTAGACCACATACTTGTCTTGTATGGAGATGTTGGGCTTTCTCTCGAAGCCTTAACACATTGTATGGATTGGTATCATTAAAAGGTGGAGGAGGTTTCAGAATCAACCACACCCCATTACACTAAACAGTTCGGAAGGGTGTTTGTAAGATGAAAATAATTCAAAACACAAATAAATAGAAAGCAGGCATAGAATCTATAAAAGCAACTCATGTGATTCATTAACCACTTAAACTATTATTTATGAGTAATGTCAAACATAGAGGCGTTAAAATGGCCATGTTGTGCTAGGATGGTCCATTATATTATGGCTTATATGTATAGTTATATGTTATTATACATATAGTATATATAGTTATAAATAATTATATATAGTTAAACATATAGTTATATATAAATATATTTATACATGTAATTATAAGTAATTATACATATTGTATACAAAGTTATAAACAAATATATAGATTTACATATATGTATACATAGTTATAAATATAGTTATATCTAATTATATAGACTTTTATTTAGTTATACAAATATTTATATATTGTTATACACATATAGTTTAACATAATGTTGTTTATTGTTATACATGTATTTATAAATATAGTTACATGTGGTTATACATATATTTACACATATAGTTAAACTTATATATATACATGTAGGTGTATATTTTTGTTCATTTAATTTTTAATATTTATACATATAGTTATGCATAGGTATAGATATAGTAAAATAATTTTTTATATACTAATATATACAAATATATATTAAGCTTTTATAGTTATACATATAGTAAGATACAATTATTTATAGTTATATATTAGTATACATATAATATATATAGTTATAAATAGTTATATATAATTAAACAAATAGTGATATATAGATATATTAATACAAGTAGTTATAAGTAGGTATACATATATGTATACAAAATTATAAACAAATATATAGATTTATATTTATGTATACATATATGTATACACAGTTACAAATATAGTTATATTTAATAATATAATGTTTTATATAGTTATACAAATATTTATATATAGTTATACACATTTAGTTAAACATGATGTTGTATATTGTTATAGAGTAATTATAAATATAGTTACATGTGGTTATACATATAGTTACACATATAGTTGTACTTATATTATACATGTAGGTATAAATATGTTATCATTTAATTTTATATATTTATACATATAGTTATGTATAAGTAAAGATATAGTAACAACACTTTTTTATATACTAATGTATAAAAATATATAATAAATATAATCTATAAATTTAATATTTAAATATAATTATGTATAAAACTTTTATAGTTTTACATATAGTAAGATACAATTATTTATCGTTATATAGTATTATACATATAATATATATAGTTATAAATAGGTATATATAATTAAACATATAGTTATATATAGATATATTCATACAAGTAGTTATATGTAGTTATAAACAAATATTTTGATTTAATTATATGAATACATATATGTTTATATAGTTACAAATATAGTTATATTTAATTTTATAGAGTGTTACACAGTTATACAAGTATTTATATAATGTTCTACGCATATAGTTATAAATATGTATGTTGTTAAAGATATAATTATATATAACATTTATATAGTTATACAATTAGTAAAATACAATTATATATAGTTATATATTATTATACATATAATAAATTATTTTATAAATATAGTTATATATTATTATACATATAATAAATTATTTTATAAATATAGTTATATATAATTATACATATAGTAATGCATTATTATATAGTTAAAAATTAGTTATAAATACTTTTATATATAATGGCACATGATTATATAATTAAACAAGTGTTAAGATATAATATTTGTGATTACAATATTTTTATAAATGTTACTTAAAATATAATTATATATATGGAACACTTTTATAAATAATATATAGTATATATATCATATTTATATAAACATTATAAATATTCTATATTTATATTTAAATTAATATGTAATAGAAATATTTACAAAATTGTATAAATATTTAATGTTACCTAATTGTTATATAAAAAATTATATAAATAGATAGTTTTTTGTAAATGTTGTAAGATATTTGTAAACATTAATATATGTGTATAAATATTTATATATAACATTATATGTTTATATAAACATATCAGTGTTTATATATAATGTAATACATTTATATAAATTAAAGTAGACATTTATATATATAATGTCATCCGATTATATAAATGTATAAAACTTTATATATACTATTACATTTTATAATTTATTCGAAGACAACAAAAATATAACCATTTAACATTATGTTTAATTTTTCTTAATTAAAAGAAGCAAAAAACATCAAGCATTATATATTTTCTTAAGCTATAGAAGGAGAGAACAAAATGCAAACATTTAGTATTAGAAATCAATAAAACCCTAAACATTTAAATTGTAGAAGAACAAAGATTACACCGACAATATATAATTTCATTAATGGTGTAAAGTCAAAATCATATAGGTTAAATGAAAATAGAAGGAAAAAAAAGAAAATCGAGGGAGAATTAAAAAAAGCAAATACTTGATTATTGTGTAAAAATGAAAATGTGATAATGCTAATAAAATTCAGAGAGACAAAGATATATATATAGCATTCTGAAGTAGAAGAACAATGAAAAAATTACCTGGCAACAGAAGAGATAGAATTCCTAGGTTGCTTTCGTGTAGTCGCGTTTTGCCTTTGGTTAGAAATTTTAAAGATGGAAATTTTGCTAAGTGTTAATGACTTAGCCATTTTTTATTAAATCTAAAAATATAACCTAGGAATTACCAACCATAATTTTGGTTGGTAAATGGTTGGTAATTATGTCGTTATAAATATTTTGGAAAGCCACTTTACCTACCTATTTTTCATGGTAATATATTTTTGGTTGTTAAATGGTCAGAAATTTGTCTGTAATTTTTATTCGCTAATTCCCTCCTAATTTACAAATAAATATACAAACATATAAATAGATAGATAGATAGAAAAAGTGATAGACTGATTGATAAACAAATAGATAGATAGATAGGCAAACAGATAGATAGATAAATAGATACATAGATATATAAATAGATAGATAGATAGATAGACAAACATATAAATAGATAGATTTACAGACATATAGATAGATAAATAGATAGATAGATCAATAGAGAGATAGATAGACCAAAAAATACATAGATAGAAAAATAAAGAGATAGATAGATAGATATAAGATAGACAAAAATACATATATATAGACAGATAATAGATAGATAGATAGAGTGATTAATAGAAAGATAGATAGACAAATTAAAAGACAGATAGATAGACATATAGATAAATAGATTTTAGATAGATAGGTATACATATAGATAGATAGATAGATAGTGATATAGATAGACATATAGATAGGTAGATAGATATATAAATAGATATAAAGATATATAGATAGATTGATAGAGAGAAAAATAGATAGACTAAAAGATAGATAGAAATTTTGATAGGTAGATAGACAGAAAGATAGACACACAAATAGATAGATACATAGATAGAGAGATAGATAGATACATAGATAAATAGATAGATAGACAGATAAATAGACATATAGAAAGAAAGATGGATAGACAAATATATCGATATATAGATTGATAAAGATTGAATAATTGATAGATAGATACTTAAATCAATAGATAGACATTTAGATAGGTAAATAGATAAATAGATAGAAAGATAGAAGATAGACATATAGATAGACATATAGATAGATATATAGACAGATAGATAGACAGATAGATAGATACATAGATAAATAGACAAATAATTAGATAGATACATAGACAGATAGATAAAAAAGATAGATAGACAAATAGCGATATAGATAGATAGTTAGATCGATATAGTATTAGACAAATACATAGATAGATAGATAGACAAAAAAATAAATAAATTGAGAGATAAATATATAGATTGAGAGATAGACACACATATAGATAGATAGATAGATAGATAGATCGACATATATATTGACAGATAGATATAAAGAAAGATAGATAAACAACTACATAAATAGATAGATAGACATATTGAAATATAAATAGATAGATAGATAAAAATATTGATAGATAAATAGATAGATAAATAGATTGATACACAGACAAATAGATTTTATGGATAGATAAATATTGATAGATAGAAAGATAGTCAAATTGGTAGATAGAAAGATAGATAGATAGATATACCATA